>CM033477.1:84254246-84381772 GCA_019447015.1 Hymenochirus boettgeri
CTTGTCTTCTCTGTCTGCTGGCTCTTCTGTCTCTGTCTGTCTATCGTCTCTCTTCTGTGCTTCGCTCTCCTCTCTCTCTGTCTCGCTTCTCTCTCCCTCTCTCCTCGCTGTCTGCTCTCTCCTCTCCCTCTCTCTCTCGGTCTGTCTTTCTGTCTGTCTGCTTCTGTTCTCTGTCTCTCTCTGTCTGTCTCTCTCTCTCTGTCTGTCTCTCTGCTCTGTCTGTCTCGTCTTTCTCTGTCTTTCTCTTCTGTCTGTCTGTCTCTCGTCTCTCTGTTCTGTCTCTCTCTCTCTTCTCTTTTCTCTCTCTCTGTCTGTCTCTCTCTGTCTGTCTGTCTGTCCTCTCTTCTCTCTCTCGTCTCTCTTCTGTCTGTGTCTGTGCTCTCTCTGTCTCTCCTTTCTTTCTGTCTGTCTCTCTTCTGTCTGTCTCTCTCTTCTTGTCTGTCTGCTTTCTGTCTGCTGTCTCTCTCTCTCGTCTGTCTCTCTTCTGTCGTCTGTCTGTCTCTCTCTCTCTCTGTCTGTCTCTGTCTGTCTGTATTCTCTCTGTCTGCTCTCTCTCTTTTCTGTCTGTCTTCTCTGTTGTCTGTCTGTCTCTCTCTCTCTTCGTCTTTCTCTCGTTCTCTGTTTTCTGTCTGTCTGTCTCTGTCTGTCTGTCCTCTGTCTGTCTGTCTCTGTCTGTCTCTGTCTGTCTATCTCTCTCTCTGTCTGTCGCTCTCTCTCTCCCTCTCTCTCTCTCTGTCTGTCTTTCTGTCTGTTCTCTCTGTCTCTCTGTCTGTCTCTCTCTCTCTGTCTGTCTCTCTCTTTCTGTCTGTCGTCTCTCTCTCGTCTGTCTCTCTCTCTCTGGTCTGTATCTCGGCGGTCGTTCTCTCTCTGCTGTCTCTCTCTCGTCTCTGTCTGTCTCTCTTTGTCTCTCTTTCTCTGTCTGTCTCTCTCTCGTCGTCTGTACCTCTAGTCTGTTCTTCCTCTCTGTCGTGCTCTCTTCTCGTCTCTCTCTGTCTGTCTGTCTCTCTCTTTCTTCTGTCTGTCTGGTACTCTCTTTCTGTCTGTCTCTCCTCTTCTGTCTGGTCTCTCTGTCTGTCTGTCTCTCTTCTGTCTGTCTCTCTTCTGTCTGTCTCTCTCTCTGTCGGTCCTCTGTCTGTCCTCTCTCGTTGTCTCTATCTCTGTCTGTCTGTCTTGTCTCTCTGCTGTTGTCTCTGTCTCTCTCTAGTCGTCTGTCTTCTCTCTTCGTCTGTCTCTCTCTCTCTGTCTGTCTCTCTCTTCTGTCTCATTACTGTATCTACTACTGTCTGCATCTGCTGTTCTGTCTCTATCTCTTCTGTCTGTCTGTCTCTCTCTCTCTGTCTGTCGTCTCTCTCTCTCTGTTGTTCTGTCTCTCTCTCTTCGTCTGGTCTCTCTGTTGCTCTGTCTCTCTCTCTCTCGTCTTCTCTCTGCTGTCTGTCTGTCTTCTCTGTCTGTCTCTCTTTCTGTGTCTTCTTTGTCTTTTGGTCTGTCTGTCTCTCTCATCTGTCTGTCTCTCTTTCTGTCTGCTTTCTCTCTGTCTGTATGTCTCTCTCTCTGCGCTCTCTGTCTGTCTCTATCTCTTCGGCGTCTCCTCTGGTCTGTCTCTCTCTCTCTGTCTGTCTCCGGTCTCTCTTCTCTTCTCTTGTCTGTTCTCTCTTCTCTCTTCTTGTCTGTCTCTCTTTCTCTCTTCTTCTCTCCCTTGTTTGTCTTCTCTCTATGTCTCTTCTCTCCCTTGTTCTCTTCTCCCTCTGTCTCTTTCTTCTCCATCTGTTCTCTCTCGTCTCTGTCTGGTCTGTCTCTCTCTCTCTCTCTGTCTGTCTGTCGTGTCTCTATCTCTCTGTCTGTCTCTCTGTCTCTATTCTGTCCTGTCTGCTTCTCTCTCCTGTCGGTTTCTGTCTCTCTTTCTGTCCTCTCTCTTCTGTCTCTCTGTCCTCTCTGTCTGTCTGTCTCTCTCTCTCCCTGTCTGTCTGTCTCTCTCTCTCCCTCTGTTTTATGTCTCTCGTCTCCCTCTGTCCTGTCTGTCTCTCTCTCTCCCTCTGTCTGTCTCTTCTCTCTGTCTGTCTCTCTGTCGTCTCTCTTCTGTTTGTCTCTTGTCTGTCTCTCCTCTCTGCTGTCTCGTACCTCTCTGTCTCTGTCTCCCTATGCGCTCTCTCTCTCTGTCTGTCTGTCTTCTGTCTGTCTACCTCGTCTTTCTGTCTCTCCTGTCTGTCTCTCCTCTGTCTGTCTGTTTTCGTCTCTCTCTCTTCTGTCTTTGTGTCTCTGTCTGTCTCTCTGTCTCTCTCTGTCTGTCTCTGTCTGTCTGTCTCTCCTCTGTCTGTCTCTCTCTCTGTCTCTCTCTCGTCTGTCTACTCGTCTCTCCCCTACTCTACTGTCCTCCGCTCTCTGGTCCCTCTGTCTCTCCCTTTCGTCGTCTCCCTCTCTCCTCTGCTGCTCTCTCTCTCTCCCTCTGTCTGTCTCTCTGTCTCCCTCTGTCTGTCTCTCCCTCTGTCTCCCTCTGTCTGTCTGTCTCCCTCTGTCTGTCTGTCTCTTTCTCTCTGTCTGTCTCTCCCTCTGTCTGTCTGTCTCTCTCTTTCTGTCTGTCTCTCTCTCTGTCTCTCTCTCTGTCTGTCTCTCTCTCTGTCTCTCTCTCTGTCTGTCTATCTCTCTGTCTCTCTCTCTGTCTGTCTATCTCTCTGTCTCTCTCTCCTGTCTGTCTGTCTGTCTGTCTCTCTCTCTGTCTGTCTATCTCTCTGTCTCTCTCTCCTGTCTGTCTGTCTGTCTGTCTCTCTCTGTCTGTCTGTCTCTCTCTGTCTGTCTGTCTCTCTCTCTCTGTCTCTTTCTCCTATTCTGTTAGCAGCAGTACTCACAATGATCAGCTTCCAGGTTAGTACTATCATTTTAAATTGTCACATTACTGTAATAGTGGCCGACTGTATTCTAGCAACCAATAGGAATACCCCATATTAAACAAGCACCAGGTTCCTCCTTACTGCCGCATGTATGTAAACTACAGCATCTAACAAAGCCCTTCCACATTGGTCGTAATCCAGGTAAAAGCAAATAGTGTTCCATTTAACTGGGAGAGAAGGCATTGCCTATAGAAATGGTGGGCGATCCCTGCTGTTGCTAGGTATTGAGACGCTGCCTGTTCCTGCTTGAGAGCCCTGGGGATTAGCTGGAGGAGGGAATTAATGTGTGTACAGTATTGTATGTATACAACTTGACAGCACCTGGTCTGTCTCTCTCTCCTGGAAGACGGAACTACCGGGAAGGGTTCCAAGTGCCGCGGGAAGCCCCGCGGAGCCTCCCAACACTCGCGGCGGAGCCTGGTTTTCAGCCGCGACCAGCTGCAAACTACCCCTGGAAGACGGAACTACCGGGAAAGGCTCCAAGTGCCGCGGGAAGTTATCATTAGGAAAAAACGTATCTAATACATAATTACACTACAAAAATAACAGCATTATTACTTAAAATATGTCATTCTTAGATAGAACTACCCTAATATGGAGGGCCTTGTAAGTGGTGGGTAGCTTACACATATATTTTAATCAATATATGTAACTAACACTCCAGCAAATAAAACTAAATAAAATTAACACATAAAAAACCCACTGTGCACCAACGGGCACACTTTTGCTAGTATAACTATAAAAAATATCACAAACGTACTCATGAAATCTAAAATATCACAGAGACATCCTCGTTAAAGCATTTGTCCAAAGCAGACCACATCATTACTTTCTGAAATTGTTCAAAACAAGCTATAAAAATAAAGCGATTAATCCCAGGAAAATTAACTATAATTAATATTGGGACATCAATTTTATACAAGTCACATCCCCCAGAGTTCTAGGTTCTGAAAATACATGGCCTTGACATGGAGCACTGGCACCATCTAAATTCTATTTAACCATCCACGTCACATATGTATGACAGTGGCCAATCTCGCTATAGCTACACCTCCCGCACTTCTGGAATGTAATCTATACTTACATACCTTGAGCCCATCCATTCTTAAAAACACATGTAATGTTTGTCAATGTGACTAATGACTTCATCCCTCATTCACTTATGGACATTGGATGGCCATTTCTGAGAAGTGCAACAGTTCCAGGATACTTTATTAGCCGTAAATTATTAATTGCGAACAGATGAAAGAGATTCTCTTCCAGTATCTGCCTGCATTCATCACATTAACAGTAGTAACACCAAACCTATAACATGTCAATCAAATAAAGAAACAAGTAGGGTTTCCAGATCAGTGAAAAATCAGCGCACCTATTAAACACATGAGGCTCAGAGTCAGCCTCATGTCAGAAGTAATGCAGTTTAAATGCAAAATGCAATCAGTTTGTAGTCAGTGCAGCCTTGCTAACTACAGTATTTCTAGCAGGAGTGTCCTATAATCAGCAGGTGATTTGGAAATCCTAGGTACAAGTCAATACAGATTTTTTTTTTGCGTACAATGGAAATGTAGTAGTCTGAAAATATATTTCTGAGAAAGATTAGTAGCGGGTTTATTCAATAACGCGTGTAGCAATCGGGGGTCATTGCTCGCTCGCAAATTGAGTGTGTGTACGAACCTTTACTCTATCAACTTTAAAGATGTGTTGTACCCTGTGTTTCTTACTACTGCTTGATCTGAGGAAGAGAGAAGTGTATCTCTCGAAAGCTTGTCTGTAAAAATGAAATATTAGTCCATAATAAAAAGCTCAGGGGAGTCCCTAGGGTTTTTGGCACCTTAAACAACTTTTGAATGCTGCCTATAGGCAGGTATGAAGTGAGTGTGGTTTTGTGTGTGGCTTCTTTGCTGGGTGTGGAAAACATTTGATAATTTTGTATTTGAATACACATTTATAAAGTTCTCCATTGTTATGACACACAAAAACATGTTGGTGCAAGCGGTAAAATACATTAGACATCCCTACCATGCTTTCTGTAGAATAGTAAATGTTTGTAAGCCTGCCACCACGTCAAGCTGCATTCTTGCTTAAATATCCAGCGTGCCTGGGTGGTGCAAACATTACCATTGAGAAGGACAGAAGGTGTGTCAGAACCTTAACTGTAGCGTTTCAGCCATTCTCCAAGCTGGCGTCATGGTTCTCATTTAATCTGCTACTTTACAGTCAGACACTCCCAGCATAGGGTAACCCTGTGAGAGTGATATATCACCAGAGTAAACCGTATCAAACGCTGCTTTATGGATGGTAATGGTGTTATTACCCTGAAAAATAAAATGCAACAAAGACCCAAAAAACAGCTGGCATTGTTTGTTATACAGCTTTTAATTCAATATCTCTTGGTACTTAATAGGATTAAAATCAATGGCAAGGACATGTAACCTGTGCCTTTCCAGATTTGACAACCCTCTTTGGTGCTGCAGAGAGTATGACGGGGAATGCTTGAAATTGTAGTTTTCATCCGGAGAGATGCAAGTTGCACATCCTGTTTTTCTGTAACAAATTGTTTCCACTATCAATATAAAAAGTGTTTTTACCAAACTCCATACTAATACATACGTTTACTAAAAGCACTGCAAATTCACTGACAAATTTTTTTTGCCAAATTAGGGTAGTTTTGTCATTTACAACTTTCTACTTAAACACGGTTTTATCTACAACTGTAACAGTACAATTACAACACAGTTCTATCTACAACTGTAACAGTACAATTACAACACAGTTCTATCTACAACTGTAACAGTACAATTACAACACAGTTCTATCTACAACTGTAACAGTACAATTATAACACAGTGCTATTTACAACTGTAACTGTACAATTACAACACAGTGTTATCTACAACTGTACCTGTACAATTACAACACCGTGTTATCTACAACTGTAAATGTACAATTACAACAGTGTTATCTACAACTAACTGTACAATTACAACATTGTTATCTACAACTGTAACTGTACAATTACAAAACTGTTATCTACAACTTCAACAGTACAATTACAACACAGTGCTATCTACAACTGCAACAGTACAATTACAACACAGTGTTATCTACAACTGTAATAGTACAATTACGGACTAATAGTTTATCTACCTATTAAAAAAAACAAAAATGACACTGAAATAAAATGTTGCATTTCGGACACAGCACGCATTACATAAACACATTTTCTCTGCAACTTTGTCCACTAAACAATCATTAATTCAGACTGCCATGTAATCGGTAAAATCCCCCAAATTATCCAATTAAAAAAAATCTATCCCTACCATTTAAAGGGCAACTATAAAAGAAAAATGTTCATGTTTTAAAATCCATTATGCCCCATCAGCTTAGTAATACACACAGACGTGTGTGCATTATTAAGCAGCTTGGACATTATTGGTAAAATGTTATCTATAAATACAATTCATACCAAACAGTTGTCCTCTGGCTGCTGTCACCGGTTGTTGTCCTCTGGCTGCTGTTGCAAGTTGTTGTCCTCTGGCTCCTGTCAGTGTTTGTTGGCAGGAGGAGACCCCTGCACACAAGGAGGGCCCTTGCACACACGAAGAGCCCCTGCTCACATGGAGGCGTTTGCTCACAAGGTAGCCTCTGCACACATGGAGGGCCCCTGCCCACAAGTAGGCCTTTGCACACATGCCTCACAATAGTTCTCACCAACCAAACTATCTTTAGGTAATTCACTCACCTCTGCTCACTCCCACAGTTTTACTGCATAGCACTGGCACAGCCCAACAAATCCTCTCTCTCTGCACCTAACAGATTTGCACCTTGCGCATATTTAGGCTCCAGTACTGCCCTCCCCACCATGTGATTTATGCGTGTAAATCACGTAACTTACGCACAGTGGGGCGTAACAGAGCCCAAGAGGATCAGGCTGAGAGTTTAGTCACTGCCTGCAATTGGCTTGGCTGCCAAGTAGAGCGCTGCGTAGCACCTGCAGGTAAGAAGAAAAAAAAAATCTGGCTACCAGCTTTCCAAGTTTACCAGGGACATGTGCCATGAGCATGTTTTTCAGGTTGCTTCATGGTAGCAACGGCCCTGTCTAAGCTCATATTTAATTGTCTTTTGCAATACCCGTGCAGCCGGCACAATGAAGGATTAAAGTTGTGCTAACCAATACTAAATCAGTTAGCATAAGCTCATTTACCCAGAGCTGCTATCGCTCTGTGTAAATGCTCCTTTTGCTTTTCAATATCGCATTTGCGAATCTGAGTAAATCCCAGTAAGGGATTTACTCACTGTAGGATTTTAATGCCAGCTATTTGCTGTTGTTAAAATCCAGCACTAAAACTAGATATTGAATCGCGGGTCAGATGCGAGGGTGATTTTTGCATAACCCACGCATCCGACGCTAATATGGATTTTAAGTCACGCTAACTAGTAGTGAAACGGTTAGTGCAACTTTAACTCCATATATTTGCCTAGCGAGCCTGGGTTAATCGTCCCCTAAGTCCTTTATATACTACTGCGCCCCTGGATAAATGAGCCTGTTTGTTTGTTTTTTTTTTTAGCTTTCACCTCAATCAACTGTTAGGTAGGGTACAGGGGTAGGTTAAAAGGTTGGTCTAAATGGACATACTGTATACATTATTTAACCTCCAATATGGTGTTACTATATTTAAATTGTTGAATGTAAAGTATTTCTTTATTTTGTCTTTACTACTAGGTTTCTAGATACGTGCCTTCTCTTGTATTTTCAATAGAGATGAAAACAGCATGGCTAAAAAAATGTATGCTTAATTTTCAGCTATTACAGATGCAGGAAAGGCTGGTGACAGACTTGCACAGGACTTTTTCAGAGAGGAATATATTTTAAACAATGCTATTGGTAAGAAAAAATATTCAGTTTATAGAGAATGGTCTTTTAATAATTTTCTGTAAATTTTGTAAGGTTCAATAGTGTAAAAAAGGGAAAACAAAAAGTACGAAAAGTTTGAAAATCATTTTTTATGACCTGTTCAGGTTGACGCTCCAACAGCCTTAAAACCGAAGTATTTCCAGGAATTCTATTTGATTGTTTTTTTATATTATTTAAAAAGTTGCATAGTTTTATTTTTTGCCAGAGCCTGCTCCACTTCTTCCCTCTTTCTTAAGCAAATTTAGCCCAACACCCCCTATAACGGTCTTTTACAGATTGCCAGCGTGAATACAAATTATTTGCATAATATTATTTTTGCACATTTAAAAATTAGATTATGTATAATTTTTGTCCTTGCCTATTTGATTGCAGAGTTTTTTTATCCTGTTATTTACTTTTTAAAGCACATTGCTCTTGTCATAGAGTTGTGGGTGCTGCTAAACTTTTAATAACCATATGCTCAGTAGGCATTGTTTGTAGCCAATTTAACACAATTTACCC
Organism: Hymenochirus boettgeri; assembly: GCA_019447015.1. Taxonomy (NCBI): domain Eukaryota; kingdom Metazoa; phylum Chordata; class Amphibia; order Anura; family Pipidae; genus Hymenochirus; species Hymenochirus boettgeri. The sequence goes on from CM033477.1 coordinate 84,262,548, forward strand.
ACTTCACCTCACCCACAGTTACTTAACCCACCTCACCCACACCATATGCTTTTGTGGGCATTTGTGTCTGCTCTCTTACATAGTGTGTGCATATAATATGGTCAAGTTCTCGCAATGTCAATTATAGAACAGGCTTTCAATTGATGAATGTCATTGTGTTCCCAAATATGTAGCAAAAAGCAAACAGGGGCTAGTAAATAGCATTTTAAAAATGTCACTGTATGTTGGCTTAAATATTAATGAGCCCCAACTTTACTTAATGTAATAAATGACTTTAAAAAGGATAAATAACTTAGTACCTTAAATTTCTATGCACAGGTATCTGCAAAAAACCTTTTGTGGCATTTATCGATGGAATTACAATGGGAGGAGTAAGTCGTAATAATTATTATCTATCATTTACTGAATTGAAAAATAATAATTTAGTTTTACTGCTCAGGAAACACTTTATCAAAATAGATATGAGAACTACAATTAAGATTAACAGCGCTGTTGTAATTTGATGGCTATTTCCTGGTAGAAATTGACCATTGTGTATTAGTACCCTTTATTAGGCATGACACTATACACAGAGTGTAGTGCTATATGTGTACAATATACATCAAACATTATTAATTAAACATAAACAGAGGGGATGAGATCATAAAACTTTCAAGGTAGTAAAGGAAATAAATACATTTATTAGTTTTCTAGAAAGCAGCTAAAATATGATCTCATATCTAAACATAAAACTTTTGTCTCTATTTAGACTATATACTGTATTAAATTTAACATGAGTTTATATTGCTGTTCTTTCTGATTCCTCTGCATCCTAAAGTTTCCCGTTAGAATGGTCCTGAATGTTGTGGTCAGGTCTGCAGAAAAGTTCTGGCAATTTTAGATCCATCTTCCCTCTACTGATAACCCACTTGGGGAAATTCATCAGCTGGTGTAGTGATTGCCATTGTTTCATCATAAAGTCTTGTAGTGGGGCATTGTACACACTTGATAAGATACTAGTCTGATTTATCTTTCCAGAATATCCAATTTAACCTGAATTTAAAAGGCATGTCCACCAATACAATTAAAATGTACATATAGGATCAGCACCCCACCCAAACCCCACTTACATTTTACTTACCTTCCCCAAAGATGCAGCTGAACTTATTTACAAGACCCGGCCCCTCACTGCTCTACTTCGCTTCCCCTCTCTGCTTTTTGGTCACGACTGTCCGTCAAAGGCACTCCTCACTGCTGCTGTGCTTGCTTGAAACAGCAGCAGAAGGTGGCAAGCTACTGAGTCTTTTAAGGATGTTTTGCTGCATATTTAAGTGGAGTTTGGGGGGTTGCTGCACCTATATGTAAAATTTTGTTTGTGGGGGTGTGCATGCCCTTTAAAAACATTATATTTGTTTGTTTAGTGGAATTTGCTCCAGGTTGTGTCCAGGTAGATATATTTGTATGTTCCTCTTTTTGAATGGTGATATAATAAAAATACATATATATATATATATGTATGGTAATGCCATAGAACATAAGGCTGAAGTCCCTGAGAGAGTCATCTGGTTTATTTCCTACTGTCCTTCTGTGCAGCTGGTGAGTATTGCTGTCTTTAATTTTGTACCTGATAAGGATGTAAAGAAAGAGGAAGTGTAATAAAATATTTTGTACCCTCTGGTTGTGATGAACAAAGCATTACATTTTATGCATTTTAGCATTCATAGAGTCAGAATTATTATTTCTACCAACAACAGAAATTTCTAGGGAGGGCAGGGTTGGGCGTTGTTGCTACTGTAGGTGGCTGTCCTATTCCCTAGGACAAATAAAGTTTGCAAGTCATGGATTACTGCAAACTCTTCTTTGTGCTACAGGAGGCAGCCACCTAGCAATAGCTAGTGGGCAGATTAGCACACACCTGGTTGTTGCCCTCACGAAGTGTACCCGCTCTGGCTCTGTAGGATGCCAGTAGTGTCAGATGACCATCTAGCTGCTCTGAGGATGGACTGTTATGGCACTCCTGATTTTGTGGAGGCTGCTCCCCTAATGAAATGGGGGCGAAATACTGAGGTATCGATACCTGTGCTGTCCATTGCTGAATGTGTCCATCCCCTGACCAGGCTGGTCTAAAGGGGGGTCTGGATGTAATGAACAGTTGAGAAATATCTCCACTATGAGCACGAGACATATAAAAAGGATTTGGGAGCGCTCACAGGACTGGTATCAAAAGTAACTGTTTATTCACACATGATCAACACGTTTCCGCTGCCACCCGCGACCGTCGTCAGAATCAACTGATAGTGCAACACATAACTGCTTAAAACCCTACCCAAATCACTCCTCCCACAGGTGTGTCTGCTATTATCAACCATCATACAAACCATTAACCCCTAAGGAACAAATGGGTTTTTGTCCCAATAAAGTGCTATAAAGTGACATAGTGCCAAATAAATACTATATTGTGCTAATATAAACATAAAAAAATATATAAAACTTACTATTAAAAACAGTGTTGCGTCCTTCTCTCCTATCTGCATGATCGTATCTGATTCCGGACAAACTCAGGGTCGGAACGAATATGCCCCATCTGGAAGCACTGATACTAGCTGGAAGGAGCAAATAACCACCCACATATTTGGAACAATGTGGGAAAGTGGGCATCCCCTGTATGGATTGGCCGGGCCCTGCTACACCTACGAGACGGACATTGACTCTCAATGCATGCGCAGCAAACAGAGACTCAACCAGGGATGACTCCTCCCCTATGCTACGATTGGATGCTAGAGACCGGCCTCCCCTCATTCAAAATAAACAAAACTAGGTCTAAAAGGGGAATAACGAAGAATAAATAGTATACATTTAAAAATGGGATACAAGTATACAGGGATACAAGTACCTGAATACCAAATACTTAAATATTTAAATATGGATAAGGAACCTCTCTATATTAAATATAAACTATATAATAATACACATAGGAAGTAGGATGGAACACATCTTAAAAGACACATGCATAATGAAAACCATTTAAATATCAGATACAATTAACCTAAACAGGAAAGCCAACATTATAAATTATATCATACGGTCCCCTCAAACATCGTGACTAGGCAATATTTCTTTAAAATGTATTATCTATAATCGTGCATCTTACTCTCGCAGTTGATCCTGACGACAGCCGTGTGTGGCGGCGGAAACGCGTTGATCATGTGTGAATAAACAGTTACTATTGATACCAGTCCTGTGAGTGCTCCAGAATCATTTTGGATGGATATTGTTTGTCGGACTAACACCCGGGCATATGAACTTTTGGGTTACGTGAGTACTGCTCTAACTACCTACATATATATATTTTTAGGGAGGTCAATTTCAACCAATTCCTAGGAAATATGTGAGGTTTTAGTATTCCCTTTGAGAATTATGTGAGCACCACCTCGTGTAAGTGACATCCAAGGTTCCTGGATGTGGATTAATGTTAAAGGGACGCTAAACTGCTAATTGTAAGTACCTAAAATCCGTTTCTATTAATCACAGGGAGATGAGAATGCATATTTCTATCTCCCTATAAATAATAGAACGCCCGTGGGACATTGCCGAACTTACCTTACCTGCGCTCCACTTGCGGCTGCTAATTAGCTGTAAGCCATGCTTCCCGATCGTGTGCCTATCTTTTGTATTGGCGTGCATGCGCAGAAGATAGGCGCTCGGTTGGGGCAGCGATCTTGACACCTCCCTGTGAATAATAGAAACATATTTTATGTACTTAACACAGTACATAAAATCTGTTTAGTGTCCCTTTAATTCAGCTGTTCTTGCAATGAAGGCCTAGACCATGAAACAGGTTAATTTTACACCTAGAGGGTAAGGGAGAATAGTCATCAGGTCCCATTTAGCTAGGTAATTAAGAAGAATATAAGTGTCCCACGTGGGACACCCCATAATATGCTGGGTTGCGTAAATTTACATTCTTTCCCAGCAAACCAGGATAGAAATTCAAATAAGGTTTTTATATTTTATAATAGTTTTGTGATGTAATGACAAGTTAACTAGACTGTTTGAAGACATGGAAAGCTGTTGGAAGCAGAAGAACTTGAGTAGTTATTCGTGTGAGCCACATTAACCTTGGCAGTCTGGATAAAAGGTCTAGAGAACCCTGGAAGCAGTCTGCAGTCATGCCCAATGGAAACTTCTGTCCCACTATTAGTGGCTGGATTTTGGGGAACCATGGTTTGGATGGCCAAACTGGGAAAATGAGAAGTCGCTCACCCTGTCCTTCTCGATTTTGTATTGGTAGATCTGTCCATTGAAAGCACAGCAGAAAGGTTAGTGTTTGTGCAGACATTTCTGAGGCAAACAGATCCATCTGTCTCTCGCCGAAGGACTGATTTATACTGGCAAATACATTGGCTTTCAAGCAGAATTGAGTGGGCCATTTGTTGTCTGGAAAGGGCATCTGCAAGCTCGTTTGATTGCACTGGGACATACTGAGCTTGTAGGTTGATGTGGAGGGAAATTACTGTTTCCCAAATCTCTAGGTCTTGTAGGCATAGAGGTCTTCAATTTGTTCCTACCCTTCTGTTTATATAAAATACAGCTGTACTGTTGTCCAGTTGTACTACGATCGTTGTGACTGACAATCTCTCTGAAAGCAGGTTGAGTATGACCAGTTTTACTTCTCTGAGTTCCAGAAGGTTTATGTGGAGACTGGGCTCCTGCGGTGACCAGCGACCCCTGATTGTGGCTGATGGGTTGAATGCACCCCAGCCTATCAAGGATGTGTCCGTTGTGATTGGGGTCCTAATCTGAACAGGCGAGGGCATAGGTGGTTAATGAGCAGTGTCTGTTGTATCTCCTATCTTACCAGGGTTGTTGGGGGTTACAGGTGTGAGACCAAGCTGTTCCTGTCTGCAGACAGTATTGAAGGAACATCTGGGTGTGCCTACATATAATGGGGGCTTGTACAGAGCCCTAAGGAAGCCCTACTAGCTTCCCAATGAACTTCGCTATAATGCAAAGGGGTATTAGTATAGTATAGTATTTGAGGTTGAATAAAGACGTGCATCAATCCAGCCTCACCCATCTAGCAATATCCACATTTCCTGCCTAACTGTTGATCCAGAGGAAGGCAAAAAAAACCCACCAAATTTATGAAGGGGGAAAAAAATCCTTCCTGACTCCAAGTGGCAATCGGAAATTTCCCTGGATCAACTCTACTTTATGAATCAATACCAGTAACTTGCAACATTCCTTGTTTGCAGAAACTCATCCAGATTTTTTTTAAACTGACCAATGAACCTGCCATAACTATGTCCACTGGAACACAGTTCCATAGCTTTACCTCTTCCGAACTTGAAGCCTAAACCTTTTTTCTTCAAGTCTTTAGGGATGTCCTTGTGTCCTCTGACATGTTCTATTGGTGAACAATGCCCCAGATTTTTTGTTTTTTGTATGGCCCGTTAATGTATTTATACACAGTAATCATATCCCCATGCAAGCGCCTTTTCTCCAGTGTACTTTTCCAGTCTCTCTTCATATTCAAGCTCCCCCAATCCCCTTATTAATTTAGTTGCCCTTCTCTGAACCCTCTCTGAACCCTTCTCTGAAGTCCTTTTTGTACACAGGATTCCAAAATTGCACTGCATATTCCAAATGAGGCCTTACCAATGCTTTGTAAAGAGGGAGAATAACATTTTCCTCCCTTAAATCCATACCTCTTCTTATACAAGACAATACCATGCTGGCTGTGGCTGTTGCTGCCTGGCGCTGCTTGCTTCCTTTAAGTTTGTTATCCACCAAAACACCAAGATCCCTTTCCAACAGGGATTCACTAACACAGAGCCATTTATAGTATAAGTAGCGCAAGGATTTTTAACTCCAAAATGCATAACTGTACATTTCTCAACATTGAATCTCATCTGCCACTTAGCAGCCCAATGTGACAATCTATCTAGATCCCCCTGCAACAATTGCACATCCTCTGAAGTTTTTAATGGTCGACAAAGTTTTGAGTCGTCAGTAAACACAGAAACCTTGCTGACAATACCCACTAATAATAAATAGATTAAATAGAAGCGGCCCCAACACAGAACCCTGTGGCACCCCTTTTTAGTTCATAATGATGAAGCCCCATTTACAACTACTCTCTGCATCCTATTTATTAACCAATTTTCTATCCATGTACAAATGTGACTCCCCAGACCAACAGACCTCAGCTTAAACATTAGTCGCCTATGGGGGACTGTATCAAAAGCCTTTGCAAAATCCAAGTAAACTACATCTTCTGCTATGGCAGAGTCTAAATTTCTACTTACTTCCTCATAAAAGCCAAGCAAGTTAGATTGACAAGATCTATTTCTCCTAAATCCATGCTGGTTACTACTTATAATGTCAGTCCTCGAAACATACTCTAGAACATGTTCCCTTATTAAACTTTCCAGGATCTTCCCCACCACTGAAGTTAAACTTACAGGCCTGTAATTACCCGGCTGTGAACGACTACCCTTTTTGAATATTGGAATAGCATCAGCCTTTTTCCAATCCAGAGGCACACCACCGGACATGAGGGAATCAGCAAAAATAAGAAACAATGGCCTAGATAAAACTGAACTTAGCTCCCTAAGTAACCGAGGATGTATTTTATCCGGTCCAGGAGATTTATTAATATTAACCTTATTTAGTTCTTTCTGTACCATATCCTCAGGTAACCAAAGTGCACTTAAATCTTTTATACCATTTGATATCTGTACTTGGATCTTCTATAGTGTAGAAGACATTTGCTTTATCGCCATCCTCTGTAACTACTGTAACTTATCCCCATTAACTAATGGTGCCAGATTCTCAGTCCTCATCTTTTACTATTAATATACTTAAAAAATGTTTAGGCTTAGTGATTCTTTGTTCAGCTACCCTAACTTCATTATTAACACTCCTTGTTACAGTTTTTATAATCCCTAAAGGCCCTTTCTGTTCCCTCTGCCTTAAAGGTTTTAAAGGGCATGTTCACCAAAAAAATAAATTTTCATTATATGAAAGTTCCCCTCTGCCCACCCCCAACCACCATATTATCTCATATAAAACGCATTTAGATCGATACTTACAGCCCTTGACTTCCACGTTGCTTTGTTCTGGCTCCCTGCTTGCCGGGACTTTCAAGCAGGGGGCCGGTCCATTAGCCGCGTCTCTGATTGGCTGAGGCGCAGCCAATCACAGACGCGGCTGACGTCACTAAAAGCGGCGCAGGAACGAAGGGCTGTAAGTACTGATCCGAATGCATTTTAAATCAAATAATATGGCGGTTAGAGCTGGGCAGGGGGGAGGTATTGTACCTAAAAAGGATTTTATGCTAAGTGCAAAGCATAGGAAGGATGGATCCGGATGGTGGGAGGGAGGGGGGGAAAAGGGCTCCACAGCGCATGTCATTATTCAGCACAGGAGGTAGGGACATTCAGCGCCGCTCCTACCATGACGCAACCTGAAAAAGTTGCTCATGGCGGCACTCCAGACCCAAAATAAATAAATAAATAATAGGCGGCATTTCCCCCCTTGTAAAGCGCAGCATTACCTTAGGAGCACATCCTAATAGTTGCCAATGAGTTCCGGTGGAAGCTCGGGACCCAGAACCCATCACTGCAGCTGTCAATGTTGAAGAGCGGGGAACCCGGAAGTTCGGATCCAATCGGAGTGCTGGAAATAGTTTTTTTTTTTTAAATTTTGCCCTGCTACCTTTCTGATTGGCCAGAAAGGTCTTCCGCGCGATTTGCGTAAGTGACGTACGTTACGTACGTGACGTCACCTGACTTGCGCCGCGCGCCCAGGAGGTACCGAGCCTATTTAAGCTGAGGGGAAATGGCGCGGGCGCGGCGGTTAGTCACAGAGCGGCCTGGTGAGAGGAGCAGTATTGGTTTTGGGCAGCGAGCTTGAGCTGAGCCTGTGCTTTTTGCTTGGGAGCCTGGGAGGGGTATCTAGGAGCAGGTGGGTGAGAGTCTAGAGTGTGCTGCCTGCTGGCTGGGCTTTCTGAGATAGATAGATAGATAGATAGATAGATAGATAGATAGATAGATAGAATGGATAGATAGATAGATAGATGATAGATAGATAGATGATAGATAGATAGAGATAGATAGATAGATAGATAGATAGATAGATATAGATAGATAGATAGATAGAATGATGATAGATAGATAGATAGATAGATAGATAGATAGATAGATAGATAGATTTTTTTCTCTGTCCTGCCTAAACAAGACATATCCTTCTATATTTACAGCCCAGTCATGAGAACTGTTCAACCACGTTCCTGCTATACCTATTACATCATACTTTTCATTCAATGCCATAATTTCCAATAAACCCATTTTGTCAGCCAGGCTTCTCGCATTTGCAAACATACATCTTAGATTATGATCCTGTAATTTATTCATACACTTAAATACACATGCCTCCCTATCCCCTATGCTAGCCCCACCCCCTTTCCACCTGCCACTGGCCTATCTACACCCTGCTTTCCTCCTGGGCTATCTATCCCAGTGAGACTGCTAATACCCTCCCCCCCAAACCTAGTTTAAAATCTCCTCCAACCCTCTAGCCATCTTCTTCCCTTAAACAGCTGCACCGCCATCAGTGAGGTGCAACCCATCCCTACTAAAGAGCCTGTAGCCGACAGCAAAGTCTGCCCAGTTCTCAATAAACCCAAACCCTTCTTCCTTACACCACCTTTTTAGCCACGCATTAATGCTCCTAAGCGCCCGCCATCTCCCTGGCTTAGCACGTGGCTGCGATAGTGTTTCTGAAAACACTACCCTGGAGGTCCTTGCTTTTAACTTGGCCCCTAGCTCTCGGAAATCATATTTAAGGACCTTACCTCCTCCTCTAACTTTGTCATTAGCACCAATGTGAATCAAGACCGCTGGGTCATTCCCGGGCCCACCCAATAATCTGTCTACATGATCCACCACATGCCTAGCACCAGGCAGGCAACACATAGTTTGGCATGTAGGGTCTTGGTGGCAGATTACCCTATCTACCTTCCTTATAATGGAGTCCCCTACCAATACCACCTGCCTTGCATTCCTGATCCTTCGTTCCTCCTCCCTTGTATCAGAGTTGGCAGTCCCCTGGGTGCTCAAGGGACCAGCCCCCTCCATACATGCTAATTCCGTGATGTCTCCCTCCACTTCATTACCTAAGGCGGCAAATCTGTTGGGATGGACAATCTGGGAAGAAGCCACCCTACCCTTCCGTCCCCCACTTCCCCTAGTAACCCTAACAAAACTAGCTCCCCCCTCAACCTTCCCTGTCCCTCTTGCACCCACCTCTATACTGGCCTCAGCCAGTGCCTGCTGACCCCCCAGTTTTGCCAATCCCTGCAATGCTGCAACCTGCCCCCTTAGACTCTCCACCTCAGCTTCCAAACGGGCAACCCACTCACACCTGACACAGACATTGGTTCCCTGGAACGTCTGCTTAAGGTTCCTACACATGTGGCAGGATGCACATTGCATTGTACCAACAAAACTGTCCCTTCTAATACACAACACCAGCACAGTGACGCACAAATCTTGTTTAGTTGCCCTTCTTGTTTCAAAGATGGGGAAGAAGTTCCTGAACAAATGATTGAGGGCCACCTGAACAAATGATGCAGGGTTATTACTGTGCGGCACCCTGTAGGAAGGTGGCCGATGCCAGAAAAAAAAACACAACTTACCTAATAGAGGTGCACCGAATCTCCTTTTTCCCAGTAGTACTCCTTGGCTGTGTGATTACATCATTGCTCACATGTCTGCACAATGACATCATCACACAGCCGTGTTGTACTACTAGGAACTGCCACCCCTGCTCTGCCTCTGCATTAAGACTCTGAAATGAGCCTCCAGCTGCTTCTCTGCACATGGCAGGTAGGCTATGAAATTCCCATGGCTATCAGTATGTAATGAAATTCCCATGGTTACCAGTAGATAGAGTTTGTTAGGTTAAGCTTGGTTAGATTAGTTAGGTTAGTTATGGCCTGCTAAATTATTTATAAGCTTCAGCTCGTCTTCCTTGACTTACATTGACCTGAATGCAAGCTGGGCGAAGTTTGAGACCTCTGGTGCCTGAAATTGCCCAGCATTGATAAAATATCTTTGAAGTGGGTTACTTGCTAACCTACCCCACACAAGCTATTTAAAGCTCCTCAATTTGTCCCTTTTTCTGAGGAAGCGGAGGAGCTGGACACAGTCTGGGAGACCGCTAACGAGAAAATAAGTGCTAAAATCACGCTTATTACATTTTCTAGTTATAATATTTTTACACGTAATATTTTTTACACGTGGTATTTACAGTTATGTATTTTAAAATTTTATGATATATTTTACACTACATGTCACTCTATATGTATATCATATGAAGCACTTGACACTTTGACTATGCACTTTATACCTGGCACTTTATATATTATGTATTTTTAATTTTGACCTCTAGGTGGCCATCTTGTACTGTGTGAAACTCTATTTATAGCACTATGCACTGGTATTGTTCAGTTATGTTTGGTCTGAGGAAGGAACCGCATAGGTTCCGAAACGTCACTATTAAAAGGACATTTGTATCACTAAGACTGGTGTGCCTAGCATGTCTTACCTACTTTGATAACGTGTTAGAGAAGGTTTTGCACTGCTTGTACCATGTCGCAAATTTTTTTTCTTTGCGGAGCGCAAAGCGATGCAACAAATTTTGCGCCAGTTTTTGCGCGACTTATAAACAGGCTCCTCATCTGAGGACGATCTGAATGCATCTCTTACCAACCTTTTGTGAGGCAATTTCAGAGGAGTGAAGTGTCTGGCTGGTGAAAATAGCTTACCGCCTGTGACAGCGACACTCACTGAATCCTCCTCCATTGCACCTCTGAAAAAAAATCTGCCCTAGTGTGGGACTTTCCGAGATCGCGCATGCACAAATACTTCAGGCGCCCCCGCAAAAATTACAAGCGGTGATTCGGGAGGCCTCCACCAAGCCCACTAGCTGTTGCTAGGGGGATGCCTCCCGTGGGACTAAGTAAGAGAGAGTGGCAGAATCACTGCCCACAGCACTAGTAGAGAAAGAGAGAGACTGGCTGTGATGACCCCATTCCACTTCAAAAATGTTGACACATTTAAAATAAGGCTGCTTGCATTTATGCTCAAACAAAGCAGCTCTAAACACTGGCACCCCCTCCCATACCTACCTGCAAAAGCAACATTGTATGTCTACTTCAGGTGCCTATGAGAAATATTACCCCCCCCCCCCCTCTTTTTTTTTTTTAAGGGCGTAGGACTCTCAGTTCATGGAGGTTTTAGAGTGGCATCAGAGAAGACAATTTTTGCAATGCCTGAGACAGCAATAGGTAAGCACAATTCTGAATACAAAAGTGTAGCCAAAGTAATTGGCCACTGTACATAAATGTTACCCCATTCCCCTTTGATTCTATAATTATAAAGAGTGCCAAGGCTGTATCTGTTTATTTCCGATTGCCACTTGGAGTCAGGAAGGAATTTTTTCCCCCCTTATAATTCTGGTGTTTTTTTGTCTTTCTCTGGATCAACAGTTAGGCAGGAAGTGTGGTTATTGCGGAATGGGTTGAACTTGATGGACGTATGTCTTTATTCAACCTCAAATACTATACTAATATTAACTAGTAACATAGTAATTGAGGTTGAATAAAGACATCAATCCAACCTATTCACCCTCTTTTTTTTTTAATTTTTATTTATTTATTTTTTTTTTTAACCCTACCTAACAGTTGATCCAGAGGAAGGCAAAAAACCCCAGCAAAAGGGGGGAAAAATTCCTTCCTGACTCCAAATGGCAATCGGAAAGTATCCCTGGATCATCCAGATCTATATGTATTAATACCAGTAATTCTCAATATTTTTTAGTTTTAGAAACTTATCCAGGCCTTTTTTAAAGCTATTTAATGAACTTGCCATTACCACATCTGCTGGATCTACCAGAACCCCCAAATCTTTTTCCATTACAGATGCACTTAACACAGAGTTATTTATGATGTAGGTGGCACAGGCATTATTAAATCCCAAATGCATCACCTTACATTTATTAACATTGAATCTCATCTGCCATTCTGCTGCCCATTTTGCTAATCGTTCTAGGTCTGCTTGCAACACTTGCACATCATTTGAAGTTTTCAAAGCTCTGCATAGTTTAGTGTCATCCGCAAACACAGAGATCCTGCTCTCAATGCCCACTTCTAAGTCATTTATAAACAAATTAAACAGAAGTGGCCCCAGTACAGAACCCTGAGGCACTTATAACACTTATAACTTTAGCCCACATAGATGTAGCTCCATTTACCACCACTCTCTGCTTGCAATCCAATAACCAATTCTCTATCCATGCACAAGTGTTTTCTTCAAGGCCAACAGTCCTCAGTTTATACATTAGGCGCCTATGTGGCACAGTATCAAAAGCTAGTAGTAAAATCCAGTATACCATATCCACTGCTGTGCCTGAATCCAAATCCTTACTCACTTCTTTATAAAAACCAATTAAATTTGTCTGGCATGATCTATTTCTCATAAATCCATGCTGACTACTACTAATAAGATGAGCTCTGGAGACAAAGTCAAGGATATGATCCCATAACAATGTTTCCATCACCTTCCCTACCACTGATGTTAGGCTTACAGGTCTGTAGTTACCAGACTGTGAACGACTACCTTTTTTGAATATTGGTATTACATTGGCTTTTTTCCAATCCAGCGGCACATCCCCAGACCAAAGTGAATCTGAAAAGATAAGACACAGTGGTTTAGATAGAACTTAACTTGGCTCTTTTAAAATATGAGGGTGTATTCCATCCGGTCCTGGGGCTTTATTAATATTAACTTTGTCTGATTGTTTCTGTACCATATCCTCCTTCAGCCAATGTGAATACTCCTCATTTCTCCCCTGCGTATTATTACAATCCCTGCTGTAAGGACTAGGATTCTCAACAGTGAAAACCGATGTAAAAAAACAGCTTAGCAGAGTAGCCTTTTTGCTATCCTCTACAACCATCTCAGCCCCGTTATTTAATGGTCCCACATTCTCAGTCCTCATAGGAAATTTAAGAACTTTATACCTTTTGAGGTGCTGGCAGTTCTCTTACTCCAATCTATGTCAGGGTAGTTAAAATCCCCGATAACCAAAACATGCCCCATACCAGCAGCCTTCGCCAACTGCATATGGAGATTCATTTCCACCTCCTCCCTGGCATTTGGTGGCTTATAACATACCCCAACAATTAATTTACCCACCTTCTTGCTTCCTGTACACAGCTCTACCCTTATTGTTTCTGCCATATTGTTTATGTCCCCATCTACTCCATCTTTTAGATTTGGCTTCAATTCCTGTTTAACATACATACATACTCCTCCTCCTTTCTTATTAACTCTGACATGTCTAAATAGGAGTATCCTTCAATATTTACTTTCCAGCCGTGTGAATCATTTAGCCACGTTTCTGCTATACCAATTACATCATACTCTTTACTGCTCTTTACTATCCTTCTGGGTTGGGATACACTTTTCATGGCCCCTGACTGGACCAATCACAATGTGTTCTGGCTCTGAAATTAGCCATTTACTGGGGGGAGAACACCGGGGGAGAGAGGTAGGTAAGTAATAATCTGGGATTCTGCACATAATAATATAGCGGTTGGGGCTGGAAGGAAGCCCTACAGTACCCCAAAGGGGTTTTACAGTAGGGGAGGGAAGGTAACAGGGGGAGAGGAGGGGAGGCTGCTCTGACAATCCAAAAACCTCTGAGAGGACGCCTCAGAGCGAAACAATTTCCTCCCTGAGTGCTCCTGTGGCCAGTTTTTGGGACTTTTGTGGGACTACGAGAACCATGTTGGCAGCTAGGGTTGTAAGGTAGAGGATTTTATTACACTACTAGTGGGCCAGTATTGGGTTAAATCTAGTTTTTGGGGGTGGACAATGCCCTTTAAATATAAGGCTGTGCAATAAGTGGTGCAAAAGCTATCATGCTACTAATATGCACAACCAATTAGGTTTTACTTTTTTTCTGGTTGCCACCTTATGAACTCTTTTTGTAGGTAATTATGCAAAAGGAACCAAGTCACAGTAAACACACAGGAGAGGGTTTTGAAGTTAATGACTGTAACACTCAAAAAACTTATTTCTGTTACAACAATGGATTTTTACTTCCCAGGCCACCTTTGTGTTTTAGGGCAAAGTGTAGACAAATCCATCCAATCCAGGGTGAAACTGAATTACTTGCATCATGGGTATAGCTTGAGTAAGAAGATGCTATTCTATCAACACAAAACTACAACAGACCAATTGTATCTGTGTGTTGTCCACAACCTACAATATATACTGTAACGTGCACTCAATGTTCTTTTTAGACTGATAAGCATCACTGCTAGAACAGTTTTTTGCAGTTTTTGAAAATTAGCTAGCCGAGATTAAATTTAATCTCTTTGGAGTTTAAGGTTGGGCATATTTCAACCACACCTACCTTTCTAAGGTCATTATAAATGCTAGCTAAGGCTGTTACTTGTATTTTAAATACATTCACAATCATCTAGTAATCTTCCCATTAGTGCTTGGTCACAATGCAAAGTGAACCCCCATTCACCTCTCCCCCACTCTTCATTTTACCACCAAATGCAGTCCACACTATCAGGTTTATTCAATAAAAGTTCTTATCATTTAAAATGGTGCAAATTTGCAGATTTGCAGATTTTCACTTTCAAATGTTAAAAGATCTGATTGGTTGGGGAAAATTTAGCACCATTTTAAATGATAAGAACTTTTATTGAATAACCCCAAGCATCTTTGGGGTGACTGAAGCATCTTTGGGGTGACTGAAGCATCTTTGGGGTGACTGAAGCATCTTTGGGGTGACTGAAGCATCTTTGGGGTGACTGAAGCATCTTTGGGGTGACTGAAGCATCTTTGGGGTGACTGAAGCATCTTTGGGGTGACTGAAGCATCTTTGGGGTGACTGAAGCATCTTTGGGGTGAATGGGGCATTTGTAAGGCTACTAGGGCATCTGGGGTAAAGGGACATCTGTGGAGGATTGGGACACCTCTGTAGAGGACTGGGACATCTGTGGGGAATCTGTGGGGTCACATGACGGGGGGTGACTGGAGCATATATTATGAACTATGAGTTTGCATTATTTCTGTAGTTATATTTATTTATATTTTTTATATTTAATAAATAAAATGGGTCTAGTTCTCACTGTATGGAACCTTTACCGTCTGATCTCACTGTATGGGACCTTTACCGCCTGTTCTCACTGTATGGGACCTTTACTGTCTGTTCTCACTGTATAGGACCTTCACTGTCTGTTTTTACTGTATGGGATCTTTACAGTCTGTTCTCACTGTATGGAACCTTTACAGTCTGTTCTCACTGTATGGAACCTTTACAGTCTGTTCTCACTGTATGGGACCTTTACAGTCTGTTCTCACTGTATGGGACCTTTAGCGTCTGTTCTCACTGTAAGGGACCTTTAGCGTCTGTTCTCACTGTAAGGGACCTTTATGAAAAAAAATCCTTATTCCTCTGGAATTATGGTGTGGATAAATGTCTATCTAAAGAAACTGTACAAATAAATTATGCCAAGTTCAAAATTACAAAATGGCTAGCTGCGCTCCCACCTACACACAAGCCACGCCCACTCTGTTTTGCTGTGCACGCCGCATATGAGCACCAGTCATAGTTTGCTCAGGGGACACAGCCGAACTTACCTTACCTGGCGCTCCACTCGCAGGTCCTTCTGATCTGACAGCCGCGCTGTCCTGCTCTCCCGATCACGCGCCTATCTTTTGTATTGGCGCACATGCGCCCAAAGATAGACGCGTGGTCGGGAGACAGGGGCAACGCGGCTGTCAGATCAGAGAGCGAGTGGAGCGCCAGGTAAGGTAATTTGGTCTGTGTCCCTGAGGCAAACTATTATTCCATGAGGTGAGAATAAGCGTTATCACCTCCCTGTGAATAATAGAACGTTGGCAAAACTTGTTTTTTTAAGTTTACAGTTCCTGTAATGGGGATTTTAATACTCTTTCCAAGAACTTTTAAAAAAAACTTGATCTTTTTATATCTGTTTATATCCTTTATGAGCGCAACATTTTACCTTTCCAGTTTTCTTTGAAACATGATCTTAAAATAGTTACAGTAAGATTTTTAATTTCTTTACGTAAGGATGCAGGTCCAGTCAATGGTATCTATTCAACAAAGGTAGCTTTATTACAGTTGGCCACACCACAACAATAATCCAAAAGTTGCTTATTGTGCAAAAATAAAACAAACATAAAAACAGGCATCAAAAACACTTAGTGTTTATGTAGGATCTCCTTGACTCTTCTAGTCAGCAGGGGCCAGGATTAGTATGTGTATGCGTTTCACTGTTTGCTGTAGCTTTCTCAAGACAGTATAAACTTCCAATTTCCATTTTCCCTTTTTAAAACAGTAATTTAATGCCTTTTTCGGTAATCTGCGAATGCGTTCCACC
This sequence comes from Hymenochirus boettgeri, assembly GCA_019447015.1. NCBI lineage: Eukaryota > Metazoa > Chordata > Amphibia > Anura > Pipidae > Hymenochirus > Hymenochirus boettgeri. The sequence continues at coordinate 84,279,019 of CM033477.1, forward strand.
ATGCGCTCCAGCAGCCATTTTGTCAATTCGCGTCTACGAATAAAGTTCGTTTTCGCCTTCCATAAGGTGTTTTAACAAGCGTTTTTTTGTGTCGGGGAGCTGGGGTCTCTGTTGAGTAACCCTATATGGTTGGTTTAATGATAGGGGCTTAAAACAGGCTGAAAACCCCTAATTGTCTTCTGGAATTCTGTAAAATATCATGGATGTACCTGAGCATCATAGGTAAAAATGCTCCTGGATTGCTGTTGTTAATATGGGTTTTCATTAATAGCATGAATATGTATTATAAGTGAAAACAATAATAAAAGAAGGCAATATGTTCAATAAAATACTTATAAAATGGGTAATGATAAGTATTTAAAAATATATATTGTAAATGGGATCAATACTCAATAAAAAGACTTACATGGAGATTCAATAAAGGTTCTTATCGTTAAATATGGTGCTAATTTTGCCCCAACCAATCAGATCTTATTTAACATTTGAAATCTAACCCCTTTTGCCCCTATACAAAAAAACACTTGTTAAAACACCTTATGGAAGGCGAAAATGAACTTTATTCATAGACAAGAATTGACAAAATGGCCGCTGGACCGCATGGTGGAACGCATTCGCAGATTACCGAAAAAGGCGCAAAATGACTGTTTTAAAATGCGAAAATGGAAATTGGAAGTTTAAACTGTCTTGAAAAAGCTGCAGCAAGCAGTGAAATGCATAGACATACTTATCCTGGCCCCTGCTGACTAAAAGAGTCAAGGAGATCCTACATAACACTGTTTTTGATGCCTGTTTTTATTGTATTATTGTGTGATGATGCAACTGTAATAAAGCTACCTTTGGTTAATCATACCATTGACCTGGACCTGCATTCTTACTTAAAGAAAGTAATGTATTTTAACCATTTAATCTATGTTTTAGGGATTTAATACTTTTAAGAACTTTTAAAACAACTTGATCTTTTTTTATCCTTTTTATCTTTTTAACTTCTTGCCTTATTTTATTATAAAATAAAACCCTTAAATCGTGTAGGGTGTGTAAAGTGATCAAGAGTTATTTAACTGATAGGGGCACTAACATTCTATATATTTGGAGCAGAGCATGTTTAAAGGGCATGTTCATCCCTTTTATATCTTTTGGGGTACTGTAGGGCTTCCTCACCCAGCCCCAACCGTTATATTATTATGTGCAGAAACTCCCCCGATCATTACTTACCTTACCTCTTTCCTCCAGCGTACTGTCCCGGCCCTCTGCTTGGTGGGCCTGACCGGCAGCCACATCCATAATTGGCTGAGAGGCAGCCAATCACGGACGCGGCTGACAGCAGTGGAGAACACCGGGGGAGAGAGGTAAGGTAAGTAATAATCTGGGGAGTTTCTGCACATAATAATATAGCGGTTGGGGCTGGGGAAGGAAGCCCTACAGTACCCCAAAGGGGTTTTACAGTAGGGGGAGGGAGAGGTAAACAGGAGGGAGAGGGAGGGGGGAGGGCTGCTCTGAGCAATCCAAAAACCTCTGAGAGGACGCCTCAGAGGCTGAAACAATTTCCCTCCCTGAAGTGCTCCTGGTGGCCAGTTTTTGGGACTTTTTTGGGACTACAGGAGAACCAGTTGGCGCTAGGTTGTAAGGTAAGGATTTTATTACACTACATAGTGGGGCCAGTAGTGGGTTAAATTCTAGTTTTGGGGGTGGACATGCCCTTTAAATATAAGGTCTGTATGCAATAGTGGTGGCAAAAGCTTATCATGCTACTATATGCAGCAACCAATTAGGTCTTGTAGTCTTTTTTCGGGTTGCCACCTTATGAACTCTTTTTGTAGGTAATTATGCAAAAGGAAACCAAGTCACAGTAAACACAGCAGGAGAGGGTTTTGAAAGTTAATGACTGTATAACACTCAAAAAACATTATTTCTGTTACAACAATGGATTTTTACTTCCCAGGCACACATTTGTGTTTTAGGGCAAAGGGTAGACAAATCCATCCAAATCCATGGGTGAAACTGAATTACTTGCATCATGGGTAATAGCTTGAGTAAGAAGATGCTATTGCTATCAAACACAAAAACTACAACAGACCAATTGTATCTGTGTGTTGTCCACAACCTACAATATATATACTGTAACAGTGCACTCAATGTTCTTTTTTAGACTGATAAGCTATCACTGCTAGAACAGTTATTTGCAGTTTTTGAAAAATTAGCTAGCCGAGATTAAATTTATCTCTTTGGAAAGTTTAAGGTTTGGGCATATTTCAACCACACCTACCTTTCTAAGGTCATTATAAAGAGTGCTAAGGCTGTTACTTGTATGTTAAATACATTCAAATCATCTAGTAATCTTCCCCATTAGTGCTTGGTCACAATGCAAAGTGAACCCCCATTCACCTCTCCCCAACTCTTCATTTTACCACCAAATGCAGTACACACTATCAGGGTTATTCAATAAAAGTTCTTATCATTTAAAATGGTGCTAAATTTGCAGATTTGCAGATGTTCACTTTCAAATGTTAAATAAGATCTGATTGGTTGGGGAAAATTTAGCACCATTTTAAATGATAAGAACTTTTATTGAATAACCCCGTAAATGGCTAATTTCAGAGCCAGAACACATTGTGATTGGTCCAGTCGCGCTCGCTCTCTGCGACGCGCGCTCGCTCGCTCGCTTTTTCGCCTTCGCGCTGCTCGCTCGTGCGCGCTGCGCTAGCTCGCTCGCTGCTCGCTCGCTCGCTCGCGTCGCTCGCTCGCTCGCTCGCTCGCCGCTCGCGTCGCCTGCCGCTCGCTCGCGACCTCGCTCGCTCCGCGCTCGCCTCGCTCGCTCCGCTGCTGCTCGCTGCGACTCGCCTTCCGCTTCGCATCGCGCTGCGCGTCGCCCTCGCTCGCTCCGCTGCTCGCATCCGCTCCGCTCGCCTCGCTCGCTCTTCAGCTCGCTCCTCGCTCTTGCTGCTCGCTCCTCTCTCGCTCCGCTCCTCGCTCGCTCTCCTCGCCGCGCTCCTCGCTCCTCCTCGCTCTCTCGGCTCGCTCGCTCGCTCGCTCGCTCCTGCATCGCTCGCTCGCTCGCCCGTGCTCTCTCTCCTCGCTGCTTCGCTCTCTCGCTCGCTCGCGCTGCTCGCTCTTGCCGCTCGCTCCTCAGCTCCGCTCGCTCCTCTCGCTCGCCTGCTCCTCGCTCGCTCGCTTGCGCTCGCGCTCGCTCGCTCCTCGCTGCTCGCGTCGCTCGCCTCGCTCGCTCGCCTCGCTCGTCTCGCTCGCGCTGGCTCGCTCTCTCGCCTTCGCTCGCTCCTCCGCTCGCGCTCGCTTCTCTGCTGCTCGCTGCTCCTCGCTCGCTCGCCTCGCTCCGATCTCGCGCTCTTGCCGCGCTCTGTGCGCGCTCGCTGCTCCTGCGCTCGCTCGTTCGCTCCTGCTCTTCGCTCGCTCGCTCGCTCGTCTCGCTCGCGCTCGCAGCTGCTCGCTCGCTCGCTCCTCGCTCGCGCGCGCTCAGCTCGCTGCTCGCTGCTCTCGCTCGCATCGCTGCCTCTCCGCCTGCTCGCTCAGCTCGTCGCTCCTCCGCGTCGGCTCGCTGCGCTCGCTCCTCGCTTCTCCGCGCTGCCTGGCTCGCCTCGCTCAGCTCGCCTCGCTCGCTGCTCGCTCGCCTCTGCTCTGACTCGCTCGCTGCCGCTCGCTCGCTCCGCTCTCGCTCTGCTCGCTCGCTCCTCGCTCGCTCGTCCGCTCGCTGCTCGCGGTGCTGCTCCCGCTCGCTCGCTCGCTCCTCCGCTCTGCTTGCGCTGCTCGCTCATGCTCGCTCGCTCGCTAGCCTCGCTGCTCGCTGCTCGCTCGCTCGCGCTCGCTCGCTCGCTCGCTCGCTTCGCGGCTCGCTCGCTCGCTCGCTTCGCTCAGCTCCTCTCCTCCTGCTCGCTCGCTGCTCGCTCGCATCGCGCGTCGCTGCTGCTCGCCTCGCTGCTCCTCGCTAGCTGCCTCGCTCGCTGATAGCTCTCGCTACTGCTCGCTCTGCTGCTCGCTCGCTCGCTCTCGCCTCGCTCGACGCTGCTGCTGCTGCTCGCGCTTCGCTCGCTCTCGCTGCCCGCCGCCCGTGCGCTCCCGCTTCGCTCGCTCCGCTCGCTCGCTCTCTCCGCTCGCTCGCCGCTCTGCTCGCCGCGCTCGCTCGCTTCCGCTCGCTGCTCGCTCGCTCGCGCGCTCCTTCGCTCGCTCGCTCTCTCTCGCTCGCTCCTCGCTCGTCGCGCGTCGCTCTCGCTAGCTCTGCGTCGCTCGCTCGCTGCTCGCTCGCTACGCTCGCGCGTCTCGCTCCGCTCGCTCGCTCTCACGCTCGCTCGCGCTCGCTGCTGCCTTGCTCCGCCTCGCTCGACTCCGCTCGCTTCGCCTCAGCGCTGCTCGCTCGCTCGCTTCTTTCGCTACGCTTGCTCGCTCCGCGCTCGCTACCTCGCTCTCGCTCGCTCGCTCCGCTCGCTCGCTGCTCGCTCGCTCGCCTCGCTCGCTCTCCTCTGCTCCTCTCTCGCTCGCCTCGCTCGCTTCCCACCGCTGCTCCGCTCGCTGCTCGCTCGCCGCCTGCGATCGCTCCGCGAATACTCCTGTAAGCTTCGCAGCTGACGCTAGCTCTCGCGTCATCGATCGCTAGCTCGGCTCGCTCCGCTCGCTCCTCGCTCGCTCTGCTCGCTCGCTCGCGATCGCAACTGCTGCTCGCGCGCTCGCTCGCTCTTCGCTCGCTGCCTCCGACTCCCGCTGCTCGCTCGCTGCTGCTCGCCTCCCGCGCTCGCTCGCGCTCCGCTCGCCTCGCTCCGCTCGCTCGCTCGCTCGCTCTGCCCTCGCTCTTTCGGCTTCTCGCTCCTGCTCGCTCCGCTCGCTCGCTTCGCTCTTCGCTCAGCTCCGCTGCTGACCGCTGCTCGCTCGCTCGCTTCCGCTCGCTCTTTTGCGCTGCTGCTTCGCCGTGCTGCTCGTGCTCGTCGTCCTGCTCGACTGCCGCGGTCGCTCGCGCTCGCCCCTCGCTCTCTCTCTCCTCGCTTCGCTCCTCCTCGCTCGCTCGCTCCCGCTGCTGCTGCCTCGCTCCCGCTCTGCCTCGCTCGTCGCTCGCTTTGTCCTCGCGGCTCTCTACTCGCTCGCGTCGCTCGCTCGCTCGCTAGCCTCGCTCGGCTCGCTCCCGCTTCGCTCGCTCCTCGCGCCTCTTCGCGCTCCCCGGTACTTGCCGCTCGCTCGCTCCTCCTCGCTCGCCTCCCGCTACGGGCTCCGTCGCTCGCTCTGCCTTCGCTCGCTCTCGCCTTTGTCGCTCTCCTCTGCCTGCATCATCGCGCTCCCGCTCGCTCGCTCGCGCTCGCTCGCCTTCCGCCGCGCTCGCTCGCTCGCACTCGCTCGCCGCTCGCTCGCGGCTGCCTCGCTCTCTCGTCCTCGCCTGCTCGCTCCGCTCGCTCGCAGCTCGCCTGCCTCTCGCTCGCTCGACTCGCCGCTCCGCTCGCGCTCTCCTCCTGCTCGCTCGCTCCCGCTCGCTCTCGTCGATGCTCCTCCGTCCGCTCGCTCGCTCGCTCGCTCGCTCTGCTCCGCTCGCTCGCTCTCTGCTTCGTCTCCGCTCGCTGCTCCCGCTGCCGCGCGCTCGCCTGCTCGCATCGTGCTCGCTCTCGCTCCGCTGCTCGCCCGCTCGCTCGCTGCTCGCTCGCTGCTCCGCTCGTCGCTCGCTCTCGCGTCGCTCGCTTCGCTCGTCGGCTGCCGCGCCCTCCTGCCTCTCTCGCTGCGTCCGCCTCCCGTCCGCCTGCGCGCTAGCTCCTCTTTCGTCGCGTAGCTCGCTCGCTGCTCGTCTCTCGCTCCTCGCATCTGCTCGCCTCCTCTCACTGGCTCTGCTCGCTCGCTCAGCTCGCCGCTGCCGCTGCGCTCGCTGCGCTGCTCGCTCGCTGTGCTCGTCGCTCGCTCGCTCTCGCCTCCTCGCTCGCATCGCTCTAGTCGCTGCTTGCTCGCTCGCTCGCTCGCTCGCTCGCTCCCTCGCCTGCGCTCCTGACGTCGCTCGCCGCTCGCCGCTACGTCTCCTCGCTCGCTCCTCGCTCCTCGCGCTCACTCGCTGCGCTTTTTGCTCGCGCTCTGCTCGCTCGCTCCGCGCCGCTCGCTCGATAGCTCGTCTCGCTCGCTCCGCTCGCTGCGCGGCTGCTCCTGCTCGGTCGTACTGCTCCTTGCTCGCTCGCTCGCTCCGATGCCTCTCTCGCTCGCTCTTGCTCGCTCCTTCGCTCTGCCCTCACTCTCTGCCTCGCCGCTGCGCTCGCTCGCTCGCCCTCGCTCGCTCGCTCTCTCTCGTTCGCCGCCGACTCTCCTAGCCTCGCTCCGTTTCTCGCTCCTACGCTCTGCTCGCTCGCTCCTCGCTCGCTCGCTCGCTCTCGCTCCTCGCCTCGCTCCTCGCTCGCATGCTCGCTCGCTCCTGCCGGCTCGCTCTCTCATTCGTCGCTGCGGCGTCGCTCGCTCCGCCTCTCGCTCCGCCGCTGCTCCTCGCCCGCTGTCGTCGCTCCCGCTCCGCTCGATCCTACGCTCTCGCTCGCTCTCGCTCGCTGCTCTCGCTCGCGTCGCTCGCTCCTACGCGTCGCTCGCTCGTCGTTCCCGCTGCTCCCGCGCGCGTGCTGCGCTCGCTGCTGCTCGCTTTGCTCGCTCGCTCGCTCGCTCCGCTCGCTCCTCGCTGCTCGCTGCTCGCTCCTCGCTCGTCTGCTTCGCTCGCTGCCGCCGTCAGCTCGCTCGCTCTTGCTTCTCGCTCGCTCGCTCGCTGCCTGCTCGCTCGCTGTTCTCGCTGGTTCTCTCTCGTGTGTCTGTCCCGCCTCGTCCTAGCTCGCTCCTCCCCTCGCTGCTCGCCGCTCGCTCGCTCCCCGCTGCCCTGCTTTTCCCGTCCTCTCCCTGCCCCCTCCCTGCTCCCTCCTCCCCCCCCTCCTTCCCCCGCCCCTCCCCCCTGTCCCCCGCCGCCCCCTGCCCTGTCCTTGCTGCCGCCCTGTCCCCCCCCCTGTCCTTTCTGGGCCCCTCCCGTCCGAGCGTTCCCTCTCTCCCTCGCCTCCCTTCTCCCCACCCCCCGCCTGCGCAGCGTCGCTACTCACTTACATGGCTGGCCTACTGAGCACCACGCCCCCAGGGTTGGCTGCTCTTTCCTTCCTCACGCGCCGGAGTCCCAACGCTTCCTCCCACCAAACCTGGAAACAGGTGAGTGCAAGGAAACCAGCTCCGGGCTGCGGAGAGGGAAGGAGCCAAAGTCCCTGCAGGCTGCAGCAAATGTGACAGGGGAGAAAGCTGCACGCTGCTGATAATATTAATCATTTTTTTTTTTTTTTTCCCCAGCAAATTTTTTTTTTTTCCCTGATTTCACTTAGGAAGGCTAAGCCCCCCCAAGCCTTATGGAAAACCGCCTATGCTTACCTACCTACTTGGGGGCTGGATCTACCTACTGGGGCTGGCTACATACCATACTTGTCTGCTTGGGTCTACCTCCCTACTAGTGTGCTAGGGCCTACCTACTTACGTGGGGGCTGGGACCTACCTATCTAATTTTGTGGCTGCACCTACACTACCTACTTCAGCCTCTTGCTGATAAAGAATAGACGGCACCAGATAATTCCGTGTTTTCAAGGTATTGAAAGGTGTTTGACCAACAAAACAATAACTAATAACTTGTTGTCTTTGCCTAAATAACAGATACGAATGGGATGGGGACACAGTATTTAACAGTTGCTCTTCCAAAACATATATTTTGCTGCAGATATTTTTTAAATATTTCTCTTTAGTCTCTTTGACTAAAGATATGTTGGATATTGTTAAAAGGAATTTCATATGGCTAGGCTAGCTTTAGCTGGTTTGTTCAGTTAGGTCAGCGCCGCTCCTACCATGACACACTTGAAAAGTTGCTCAGGCGCATTGTACTGTCTGTGTTTTTTGAAAAAAAAGCGGCATTTTCCCCTGGCCGCGAACACAGCAGCGCTGGAAGTAAGTGGAACTGTCTGTGTTTTTTGAAAAAGAAAGGCACATTTCCCCCGGCCCCGCGAGACTCAGCAGCCGGAAGTTCGGGTAGGCAAGCGGGACCCGACCGGACTCAGCAGCACACCGGGTGTGTGTGTTTTTTTCTACACAGCTTTGCTGTACTCCTTGCCATGCTGGGTGTTCCTCATCTGTCTCATCCACGGTCGGTTTACAGTAGGGAAAAATTTTTTAAAAATTAAGTTCATCTAAATGTTTTGAGTGCTGAAACTCCTTCCTGACAGCAGGGTCAGACTGGCCTGCTTTCTACAGTGGGGGTGGTAGGTAGGAAGTAGATAGACACCAGAGATAGATAGATGATAGAAAGGTAGGTCGGTTGATAGACAGACACGATACGTAGGTAGGTAGATAGATAATAGATAGCACAGATACTAAAGAGCACAGATACTAAATATCAGAGTAGATAGTAGCGATAGTAGAGAGAGATGGATAGCAGAGAGAGATGGATAAATAGATAGATGTATAGATAGCAGAGTTTAGAAGTAGAGAGTTAGATAAGCAAGAGATAGACAGATAGCAGAGATAGACAGATAGCAGAGATAGACAGATAGCAAGATAGACAGATAGCAAGAGATAGACAGATAGCAGAGATAGACAGATAGCAGAGATAGACAGATAGCAGAGATAGACAGACAGCAGAGATAGACAGACAGCAGAGATAGACAGACAGATAGAGATAGAATAAATAATCTATATAATTATATATAATCTATGTATAAATATAAATCTAGAAATAGTTAGGCCCTGCTTGAAAAGTCTACCTGACGTGGTAGCAGGGCTTACAAATCTTTTGGCCCAACATCTTTTATTCTACAGAGTATGGTAGGGCTTTCTAATGTAATGTACCAGTTGCACCAACATGTTTTTAGTGTTTTCTAAAAATAGAGAAGCGTATAAATAACCATTTCAAAAACAAAATGGAAATTGCCACGCCCACGCAACACCACACCCACACCACCACCAACACGCCCACACGTTAAGCCACGCGCGCTCAGTCTAGGGGTGCCATTCAAAGTTGTTTCAGGTGCCAAAAACCCTAGGGACACCCCTGGGGACATTTAAGCAGGAAAACAGACACTACCCTTCAGTTTTCTGGACTTTGGACAAACACTGCACAACCATAAGGAGCACAGATGTAAGGTAAGATTTTTTCAAACTTTTTAGTGGGGACAGTAGTGGGTTCAATTATAGTTTGGGGGTGGGCATGCCCTTTAAATGCCTTTTTTCTTCCTTTCCATTTGCCTCTTTACATCAGAATTCAGCTACATGGGCGCGGATTTATTTTTTTTTACATTTATTTCCAAGGGTATAAATTTAGATGTGAAACTGGCTTAAAATCCCCTGAACACAGTCCCTTCTTTTCAGTACCTTTATCTGATAATACATTATCCCAGTTGACATTCTGAAGAGCTGCTTTTAACCTGGGAAATTTGCTTCCTGAAATTAAGTCTTTGTTAACCCAGCGCACATTTCTTTCGATAACAAAGTCCAAACGCATTATTCATGGTCACTATTCCTAAGCCTCCAGTTACCTTTATATATAAGGACGCTCCACGATGTTAGATATTACCAGATCCAACAGAGCTCCTTTTCTAGTGAACCCAACCACTGTGAGAGAAAATTATCCTGCACAAATTCAGGAATCATCGCCTTTTTTTGTGAAGGGCATTTCCACTACCCAAATCAATGTCAGGGTAATTAAAGTCCCCCATAATGAGACACACGCACCATACTTGCAGCCCTTGCCAACTGCTATGAAGTTGACTCACGCCTCTCTGCTGATCATTTGGCTGCTTATAGCAGACACACAACAATGACATTACCCCCTTTCCACCCATATTGCCTCCCTTTAACATCCATATCGCCAGTTATCTCTTCTTTTAAATTTGGCTTCAATTCTTTTTTTCTTGTCCTGTCCTCCTAAACAGACATATCCTTCTATATTTACAGCCCAGTCATGAGAACTGTTCACCCACGTTCCTGCTATACCTATTACATCATACTTTTCATTCAATGCCATAATTTCCAATAACCCATTTTGTCAGCCAGGCTTCTCCCATTTGCAAACATACATCTTAGATTATGATCCGGTATTTATTCATACACTTAAATACACATGCCTCCCTATCCTATGCTAGCCCCACCCCCTTTCCACCTGCCACTGGCCTATCTACCACCCTGCTTTCCTCCTGGGCTATCTATCCCAGTGGAGACTGCTAATACCCTCCCCCCCAAACCTAGTTTAAAATCTCCTCCAACCCTCTAGCCATCTTCTTCCCTTAAACAGCTGCACCGCCATCAGTGAGGTGCAACCCATCCCTACTAAAGAGCCTGTAGCCGACAGCAAAGTCTGCCCAGTTCTCAATAAACCCAAACCCTTCTTCCTTACACCACCTTTTTAGCCACGCATTAATGCTCCTAAGCGCCCGCCATCTCCCTGGCTTGCACGTGGCTGCGATAGTGTTTTGTAAAACACTACCCTGGAGGTCCTTGTCTTTTAACTTGGCCCCTAGCTCTCGAAATCATATTTAAGGACCTTACCTCCTCCTCTAACTTTGTCATTAGCACCAATGTGAATCAGACCGCGGGGTCATTCCCGCCCACCCAATAATCTGTCTACATGACCACCACATGCCTAGCACCAGCAGGCAACACATAGTTTGCATTAGGGTCTTGGTGGCAGATTACCTATCTACCTTCCTTATAATGGAGTCCCCCTACCAATCACCGCCTTGCATTCCTGATCCTTCGTTTCCTCTCCTTGTATCAGAGTTGGCAGTCCCCTGGGTGCTCAAGGGACCAGCCCCCTCCATACATGCTAATTCCGTGATGTCTCCCTCCACTTCATTACCTAAGGCGGCAAATCTGTTGGGATGGACATCTGGGAAGAAGCCACCCTACCCTTCCGTCCCCCACTTCCCCTAGTAACCTAACAAAACTAGCTCCCCCCTCAACCTTCCCTGTCCCTCTTGCACCCACCTCTATACTGGCCCCAGCCAGTGCCTGCTGACCCCCCATTTTGCCAATCCCCGCAATGCTGCAACCTGCCCCCTTAACTCTCCACCTCAGCTTCACAAACGGGCAACCCCTCACACCTGACACAGACCTTGTTCCCTGGAACGTCTGCTTAAGGTTCCTAACATGTGGCAGGATGCACATTGCATTGTACCAACAAAACTGTCCTTCTAATACACAACACCAGCACAGTGACGCACAAATCTTGTTTAGTTGCCCTTCTTGTTTCAAAGATGGGGAAGAAGTTCCTGAACAAATGATTGAGGCCACCTGAACAATGATGCAGGGTTATTACTGTGCGGCACCCTGTAGGAAGGTGCCGATGCCAGAAAAAAAAACACAACTTACCTAATAGAGGTGCACCGAATCTCCTTCTTTTCCCAGTATACTCCCTTGGCTGTGTGATTACTCATTGCTCACTGTCTGCACAATGACATCATCACACACCGTGTGTACTACTAGGAACTGCCACCACCCCTCTCTGCCTCTGCATTAAGACTCTGAAATGAGCCTCCAGCTGCTTCTCTGCACATGGCAGGTAGGCTATGAAATTCCCATGGCTATCAGTATGTAATGAAATTCCCATGGTTACCAGTAGATAGAGTTTGTTAGGTTAAGCTTGGTTAGATTAGTTAGGTTGTTATGGCCGCTAAATTATTTAAAGCTTCAGCTCGTCTTCCTTGCTACATTGACCTGAATGCAAGCTGGAAGTTTGAGACCTCTGGTGCCTGAAATTGCCCAGCATTGATAAAATATCTTTGAAGTGGGTTACTTGCTAACCTACCCCACACAACGATTTAAAGCTCCTCAATTTGTCCCTTTTCTGAGGAAGCGAGGAGTGGGACACAGTCTGGGAGACCGCTAACGGAAAATATGCTAAAATCACGCTTATTACTTTTCTAGTTATAATATTTTACACGTAATATTTTTTACACGTGGTATTTACAGTTATGTATTTTAAAATTTTATGATATATTTTAACACTACATGTCACTCTATATGTATATCTATGAAGCACTTGACACTTTGACTATGCACTTTATACTGGCACTTTAATATTATGTATTTTTAATTTTGACCTCTAGGTGGCCATCTTGTACTGTGTGAAACTCTATTTATAGCACTATGCACTGGTATTGTTGCAGTTATGTTTGGTCTGCGGAAGGAACCGCATAGGTTCCGAAACGTCATCTTAAAAGGACATTTGTATCACTAAGACTGGTGTGCCTAGCTGTCTACCTACTTGATAACGTGTTGAGAAGGTTTTGCACTGCTTGTACCATGTCGCAAATTTTTTTTCTTTGCGGAGACGCAAAGCGATGCAACAAATTTTGCGCCAGTTTTGCGCGACTTATACAGGCTCCTCATCTGAGGACGATCTGAATGCATCTCTTACCAACCTTTTGTGAGGCATTTCAGAGGATGAGTGTCTGGCTGGGTGAAATAGCTTACCAGCCTGTGACAGCGACACTCACTGAATCCTCCTCCATTGCCACTCTGAAAAAAAAATCTGCCCTATGTGGGACTTTCCGAGATCGCGCATGCACAAATACTTCAGGCGCCCCCGCAAAAATTACAAGCGGTGATTCGGGAGGCCTCCACCACGCCACTAGCTGTTGCTGGGGATGCCTCCCGGTGGGACTAAGTAAGAGAGAGTGGCAGAATCACTAGCCCACAGCACTAGTAGAGAAAGAGAGAGACTGGCTGTGATGACCCCATTCAACTTCAAAAATGTTGACACATTTAAAATAAGGCTGCTTGCATTTATGCTCAAACAAAGCAGCTCTAAACACTGGCACCCCCTCCCATACCTACCTGCAAAAGCAACATTGTATGTCTACTTCAGGTGCCTATGAGTAATAATTCTCCCCCCCCCTCTCCCCCCTTTTTTTTTTAAGGGCGTAGTAGACTCTCAGTTCATGGAGGTTTTAGAGTGGCATCAGAGAAGACCATTTTTGCAATGCCTGAGACAGCATAGGTAAGCACAATTCTGAATACAAAAGTGTAGCCAAAGTAATTGGCCACTGTACATAAATGTTACCCCCATTCCCCTTTGATTCTATAATTATAAGAGTGCCAAGGCTGTATCTGTTTATTTCGATTGCCACTTGGAGTCAGGAAGGAATTTTTTCCCCCTTATAATTCTGGTGTTTTTTTTTGTCTTTCTCTGATCAACAGTTAGGCAGGAAGTGTGTTATTGCGGAATGGGTTGAACTTGATGGACGTATGTCTTTATTCAACCTCAAAATACTATACTAATATTAACTAGTAACATAGTAATTGAGGTTGAATAAAGACATCAATCCAACCTATTCACCCTCTTTTTTTTTTAATTTTTATTATTTATTATTTTTTTTACCCCTACCTAACAGTGATCCAGAGGAAGGCAAAAAACCCAGCAAAAGGGGGGAAAAATTCCTTCCTGACTCCAATGGCAATCGGAAAGTATCCCTGGATCATCCAGATTATATGTATTAATACCAGTAATTCTCAATATTTTTAGTTTTGAAACTTATCCAGGCTTTTTTTAAAGCTATTTAATGAACTTGCCATTACCACATCTGCTGGAAGACAGCTCCACAGTTTCACGGTTCTCACTGTAAAGAAACCTTTCCTAACGTGAAGATGAAACTTATTTCTTCCAACCTTAAGGATGTCCACGAGTCTCTGATATGACCTATAGTGAACAATGTACCAGAAGTTCCTTGTATGGCCCATTAATATATTTGTATAAGATTATCATATCCCCACGCAAAGGTCACTTCCCAATGTAAACAAGCCTAACTTGTCTAATCTGCCTGCATATTCAGCACCTCCATTCCCCTTATTAATTTAGTTGCCCTTCCCTGAACCGCTTCCATTTCAAGATGTCTCTTTGTATATGGGATTCCAAAACTGCACTGCATATTCCAATGAGGCCTTACCAGTGCTTTGTAAAGAGGGAGAATATTATCTTTCTCTCTTGAATCTATTCCCCTCTTTATACAAGACAATATCTTGCTAGCTCTATCCGTTGCTACCTGGCATTGTTTGCTACAGCTAAGTCTGTTATCTACCAGAACCCCCAAATCTTTTTCCATTACAGATGCACTTAACACAGAGTTATTTATGATGTAGGTGGCACAGGCATTATTAAATCCCAAATGCATCACCTTACATTTATTAACATTGAATCTCATCTGCCATTCTGCTGCCCATTTTGCTAATCGTTCTAGGTCTGCTTGCAACACTTGCACATCATTTGAAGTTTTCAAAGCTCTGCATAGTTTAGTGTCATCCGCAAACACAGAGATCCTGCTCTCAATGCCCACTTCTAAGTCATTTATAAACAAATTAAACAGAAGTGGCCCCAGTACAGAACCCTGAGGCACTTATACACTTATAACTTTAGCCCCACATAGATGTAGCTCCATTTACCACCACTCTCTCTTGCTGCAATCCAATAACCAATTCTCTATCCATGCACAAGTGTTTTCTTCAAGGCCAACAGTCCTCAGTTTATACATTAGGCGCCTATGTGGCACAGTATCAAAAGCTAGTAGTAAAATCCAGTATACCATATCCACTGCTGTGCCTGAATCCAATCCTTACTCACTTCTTTTAAAAACCAATTAAATTTGTCTGGCATGATCTATTTCTCATAAATCCATGCTGACTACTACTAATAAGATGAGCTCTGGAGACAAAGTCAAGGATATGATCCCATAACAATGTTTCCTCACCTTCCTACCACTGATGTTAGGCTTACAGGTCTGTAGTTACCAGACTGTGAACGACTACCTTTTTTGAATATTGGTATTACATTGGCTTTTTTCCAATCCAGCGGCACATCCCCAGACCAAAGTGAATCTGAAAAGATAAGACACAGTGGTTTAGATAGAACTTAACTTGGCTCTTTTAATATGAGGGTGTTCCATCCGGTCCTGGGGCTTTATTAATATTAACTTTGTCTGATTGTTTCTGTACCATATCCTCCTTCAGCCAATGTGAATACTCCTCATTTCTCCCCTGCGTATTATTACAATCCTGCGGTAAGGACTAGGATTCTCAACAGTGAAAACCGATTGTAAAAAAACAGCTTAGCAGAGTAGCCTTTTTGCTATCCTCTACAACATCTCAGCCCCGTTATTTAATGGTCCCACATTCTCAGTCCTCATCTTTTTACCATTTATATACTTAAAAAACATTTGTGGGTTGGACTTGCTTTGTTCGGCAATCTGTATTTTTATTTTCTATTTTAGCTAATTAATGGCTTTCTTGCACTCTATATTACACTTTTATAAGACTGTTCTGTTCACTCTGATTTCAAAATTTTAAAAGCCTTTTTCTTTTTTTTCATTTCCCTTTTTACCTGAGCATTAAGCCATGCAGGAGAGGACCTACTTTTTTTACACTTGTTACCTAAAGGTACACATTTAGAAATGTAATAGCTTAATATCCCTTTAAAAATGGTCCACATCTGCTCATAATCTTTACCTAGAACGATTCCCCCAGCAGTCTATGAGCAGGAGTGATTCCTTAACAGCATACAATTAGCTTCCTAAAGTTTTTGTTTACCCAGTGCACTTTAGTTTTTTTGTAACTTATATTAAATTACACTATATCATGGTCTTTGTCCCTAACTTCCCATTACCTTCATCTCCAAAATGAGTCAGGGTTATTAGATATCAGTAGATCCGACAACCATTCTGTCTAGTGGGAACTTCTACCATCTGTGAAAGAAAATGCTCATATGGAAATTTAAGAACTTTATACCTTGAGGTGCTGGCAGTTTCTCTTACTCCAATCTATGTCAGGGTAGTTAAAATCCCCGATAACCAAAACATGCCCCATACCAGCCATCCTTCGCCAACTGCATATGGAGATTCATTTCCACCTCCTCCCTGGCATTTGGGGCTTATAACATACCCCAACAATTAATTTAACCCACCTTCTTGTTCCTGTACACAGCTCTACCCTTATTGTTTCTGCCATATTGTTATGTCCCCATCTACTCCATCTTTTAGATTGGCTTCAATTCCTGTTTAACATACATACATACTCCTCCTCCTCCTTTCTTATTAACTCGACATGTCTAAATAGGAGTATCCTTCAATATTACTTTCCAGCCGTGTGAATCATTTAGCCACGTTTCTGCTATACCAATTACATCATACTCTTTACTGCTTTACTATCCTTCTGGGTTGGGATACACTTTTCATGGAATCACAATGTGTTCTGGCTCTGAAATTAGCCTTTTACGGGGTTATTCAATAAAAGTTCTTATCATTTAAAATGGTGCTAATTTTTCCCCACCAATCAGATCTTATTTAACATTTGAAAGTGAACATCTGCAAATCTGCAAATTTAGCACCATTTTAAATGATAAGAACTTTTATTGAATAACCCTGATAGTGTGTACTGCTTGGTGGTAAAATGAAGAGTTGGGAGAGGTGAATGGGGGTTCACTTGCATTGTGACCAAGCACTAATGGGAAGATTACTAGATGATTTGAATGTTTTTAACATACAAGTAACAGCCTTAGCACTCTTTATAATGACCTTAGAAAGGTAGGTGTGGTTGAAATATGCCCAAACCTTAAACTTTCCAAAGAGATAAATTTAATCTCGGCTAGCTAATTTTTCAAAAACTGCAAATAACTGTTCTAGCAGTGATAGCTTATCAGTCTAAAAAAGAACATTGAGTGCACTGTTACAGTATATATTATTTAGGTTGTGGACAACACACAGATACAATTGGTCTGTTGTAGTTTTTTGTGTTTTGATAGCAATAGCATCTTCTTACTCAAGCTATTACCCCATGATGCAGTAATTCAGTTTCACCCATGGATTTGGATGGATTTGTCTACCCTTTGCCCTAAAACACAAATGTGTGCCTGGAGTAAAAATCCATTGTTGTAACAGAATAATGTTTTTTGAGTGTTATACAGTCATTAACTTTCAAAACCCTCTCCTCGCTGTGTTTACTGTGACTTGGTTTCCTTTTTGCATAATTACCTACAAAAGAGTTCATAAGGTGGCAACCCAGAAAAAAGCTAAAACCTAATTGGTTGCTGCATATTAGTAGCATGATAAGCTTTTGCACCACTATTTGCATCAGCCCCTTTATATTTAAAGGGCAGTCCCCCACCCCCAAACTAGAATTTAACCCACTACTGGCCCCACATGTAGTGTAATAAAATCCTTACCTTACAACCTAGCGCCAACTGGTTCTCCTGTAGTCCCCAAAAAGTCCCAAAAACTGGCCACCAGGAGCACTTCAGGGAGGGAAATTGTTTCATCAGCCCTCTGAGGCGTCCTCTCAGAGGTTTTTGGATTGCTCAGAGCAGCCCTCCCCCCCCCTCCCTCTCCTCCTGTTTACCTCTCCCTCCCTTCCCTACTGTAAACCCCTTTGGGGTACTGTAGGGTTCCTTCCCAGCCCCAACCGCTATATTATTATGTGCAGCAAAACTCCCCAGATTATTACTTTACCTTACCTCTCTCTCCCCCGGTGTTTCTCCACTGCTGTCAGCCGCGTCCGTGATTGGCTGCCTCTCAGCCAATTAGAGTGTGGCTGCCGGTCATCGGCCCACCAGCAGAGGGCCGGGACGTACGCTGAGGAAAGAGGTAAGGTAAGTAATGATCGGGGGAGTTTTCTGCACATAATAATATAACGGTTTGGGCTGGGTGAGGAAGCCCTACAGTACCCCAAAAGATATAAAAGGGATGAACATGCCCTTTAAACATGCTCTGCTCAAATATATAGAATGTTAGTGCCCCTATCAGTTAATAACTCTTGATCACTTTAACACACCCCTACAACGATTTAAGGGTTTTTTTTATAATAATAAGGCAAGAAGTTAAAAAGATAAAAAGGATAAAAAAAGATCAAGTTGTTTTAAAAGTTCTTACAAAGTATTAAATCCCATTAAAAAACATATATTAAATGGTTAAAATACAACTTACTTCTTTCTTTAAGTAGAATGCAGGTCCAGTCAATGGTATGATTAACCAAAGGTAGCTTTATTACAGTGCATCATCACACAATAATACAATAAAAACAGGCATCAAAAACAGGTTATGTAGGATCTCCTTGACTCTTTTAGTCAGCAGGGGCCAGGATAAGTATGTCTATGCATTTCATCACTGCTTGCTGCAAGCTTTTTCAAGACAGTTTAAACTTCCAATTTCCATTTTCGCATTTTTAAAACAGTCATTTTGCGCCTTTTTCGGTAATCTGCGAATGCGTTCCACCATGGGCGGTCCAGCGCCATTTTGTTCAATTCTTGTCTATGAATAAAGTTCATTTTCGCCTTCCATAAGGTGTTTTAACAGTGTTTTTTTGTATAGGGGCAAAAGGGGTTAATTTCAAATGTAAATAAGATCTGATGGTTGGGGCAAAATTAGCACACCATATTTAACGATAAGAACCTTTATTGAATCTCCATTAAGTTTTTTATTGAGTATTGATCCCATTTACAATAATATTTTTAAATACTTATCATTACCCATTTTAATATTTTAATTAACATATTCCCTTCTTTTTATTATTGTTTTCACTATAATACATATTCAGTGCTATTAATGAAAACCCATATTAACAACACAATCCAGGAGCATTTTTAAACCTATGATGCTCAGTACATCCATGATATTTTACAGAATTCCAGAAGACAATTAGGGGTTTTAGCCTGTTTTAAGCCCCTATCTTAAAACCAACCATATAGGGTTACTCACAGAGACCCCAGCTCCCCGACCCAAAAAAAACGCTTGTTAAAACACCTTATGGAAGGCGAAAACGAACTTTATTCGTAGACGCGAATTGACAAATGGCTGCTGGAGCGCATGGTGGAACGCATTCCAGATTACCGAAAAAGGCATTAAATTACTGTTTTAAAAGGAAAAGGAAATTGGAAGTTTATACTGTCTTGAGAAAGCTACAGCAAACAGTGAAACGCATACACATACTAATCCTGGCCCCTGCTGACTAGAAGAGTCAAGGAGATCCTACATAAACACTATGTTTTTTGATGCCTTTTTTTATGTTGTTTATTTTTGCACTAAGCACTTTTGTATTATTGTGTGGTGTGCACTGTAATAAAGCTACCTTTGGTTAATCATACATTGACTGGACCGCATCCTTACTTAAAGAAAGTAAATGTATTTTAACTATTTAATATATGTTTTAAAGGAACTGTAAAATGTAAAATGGTTGCGCTCATAAAAGGATAAAACAGATAAAAAAGATCAAGTTTTTTAAAAGTTCTTAAAAGTATTAAATCCCATTACAGGAACTGTAACTACAAGTTTTTCCAATCGTTTCTAATTATTCACAGGGAGTTGATAACGCTTATTCTCACCTCACTGTGAATAATAGTTTTGCTCAGGGACACAGCCAAACTTACCTTACCTGGCGCTCCACTCGCTCCTTCTGATCTGACAGCCCGCTTGCCCCTGTCTCCCGACACCGCTTATCTTTGGCGCATGTGCGCCAATACAAAAGATAGGCGCGTGTCGGGAGAGCAGGACAGCGCGGCTGTCAGATCAGAAGGACCTGCGAGTGGAGCGCCAGGTAAGGTAAGTTCGGTGTGTCCCCTGAGCAAACTATACTGGTGCTCATATGCGGCGTGCACAGCAAAACAGAGTGGGCGTGGCTTGTGTGTAGGTGGAGCGCAGCTACCATTTTGTAATTTTGAACTTGGCATAATTTATTTGTACAGTTTCTTTAATAGACATTTCCACACCATAATTCCAGAGGAATAAGGATTTTTTTTCATAAAGGTCCCTTACAGTGAGAACAGACCTAAAGGTCCCTTACAGTGAGAACAGACGCTAAAGGTCCCATACAGTGAGAACAGACTGTAAAGGTCCCATACAGTGAGAACAGACTGTAAAGGTTCCATACAGTGAGAACAGACTGTAAAGGTTTCCATACAGTGAGAACAGACTGTAAAGATCCCATACAGTAAAACAAACAGTGAAGGTCCTATAACGTAAACAGACAGTAAAGGTCCCATACAGTGAGAACAGGCGGTAAAGGTCCCATACGTGAGATCAACGGTAAAGGTTCCATACAGTGAGAACTAGACCCATTTATTTATTAAATATAAAAAATATAAATAAATACCTACAGAAATAATGCAACTCATAGTTCATAATATAATGCTCCAGTCACCCCCCCGTCATGTGACCCCACAGATTCCCCACAGATGTCCCGTCCTCTACAAGAGTGTCCCAATCCTCCACAGATGTCCCTTTAACCCCAGATGCCCCCTAGTAGCCTTACAAAGGCCCCATCACCCCAAAGATGCTTCGGTCACCCCAAAGATGCTTCAGTCACCCCAAAGATGCTTCATCACCAAGATGCTTCACACCCCAAAGAGCTTCAGTCACCCCAAAGATGCTTCAGTCCCCCCAAAGATGCTTCAGTCAACCCAAAAGTCAGTCCAAAGATGCTTCATCTCAGTCACCCCAAGATGCTCATCACCCAAAGATGCTTGTCACCCCATAGGTGCCCCAGTCATCCCATAGATGCCCCAGTCCCCCACAGATGCTCCAGTTACCCCACAGATGCTCCAGTTACCCCACAGATACCCCATTTACCCCACAGATGTCCCCTTTACCCCACAGGTGCCCCATGATTCACCCCACAGATGCCCCATGATTCACCCCACAGATTCCCCATTTACCCCACACATGCCCCAGTCCCCCACAGATAACCCATTCATCCCACAAATGCCCCCCAAACCCTACAGATACCATTTACCCCACTTATGCCATATTCACCCCACAGATGTCACAGTCCCCCACAGATACACCATTTACCACCCAGATGCCCTATATACACCACAGATGTCCCCATAACCCTACAGGTGCCCCATTTACCCCACAGATACACCATTTACCCTACAGATGCCCCATTTACCCCACAGATAACCGAGATTCATCCCACAAATGCCCCCAAAATCCTACAGATGCCGCATTTAACCCAAATATGCCACATTTACCCCACAGATACCCTAGCTCCCCACAGAGATCCCATTCACCCCACTGTTTTGGGGGAGAAGATGGCTAGGGGGTTGGAGGAGATTTTAAACTAGGTATGAGGGCAGAAGGAATTTAAGGGTAAAATTTCTTGGCATATACAGTAGTTCCCTAAGGAACATCAGACTTTGTGTGATAGGTCAACTGAATAGTCGACTCATTAAAAAAGGTTAACAGACTAAATTATCCCAGTTAGCTTTTGGTGAAAATTTGCTTAGGACCACATCTGGCTGGCTCTTTATTTGCTCTTACAACAATTGAGTGCTAATTTTTATTTTTTCTTTACAAATAGGGCTGTTTCCTGATGTTGGAGGTGGGTATTTTTTGCCTCGACTTCCAGGAAAAATTGGCTTGTTTATTGCACTTACTGGATTTAGATTAAAGGGCAGAGATGTACAGAAGGCTGGAATTGCAACTCACTTCGTGGATTCTGAAAAGGTCTGCACCCATTTTTACACAATTGTCCGGTTTGCAATTTGACCTATGTGCACTGTAGCAAAAACAGCATATTGTTATACATACCGTAACTATTTAAATCATTCATTTACTGTACCTGTTTCTGGTCAATTGTAATAGGACAACATTGGTGCATTTCATTATAGGTATTCCATTCTAAACTATTTAAAAGTTGTACTGAGAAATACAATTGATTAAGGTGAGCATGCAGAAAGCACTTTCCTGAGCAGGTCTGCTGGTAGAGCATTAACCTTATTTAAATCTCCTTTTGTTCTCTATTGTTTGTAGTAAGACATATATTTACATTGATCAACTTTGAATATAGATACATCATATGAACCTTCCAGAATTTTCTGCATTTAACAACAGTTAAATTAAATATTTTTATTTGAAAAAATAAAGTTCTGTTATGACTGCCATCTGAACCTGCCAGTTAAAAAATTTTGTTGACAGTTTTATAGTTTTCCATTATGTAAACAACCCTTTTAACAAAGATAATATTTCTTACTAACCTTCCCTACCCATCCAAGCCCCAAGATCATTATAGTTACTCACCTTCTCATGGTCCCTAAAACCAAGAAAACTTACATTTACCCGAAAAACTCCTCCTCCCCGGTCTTGTCTCCTTTGTAAGGTCAGAGAGCTTTTTCAGAGGCGATACCTAGGACTGGGGAGGAGCTGGTGAATGCAGAGTCAGTTATTAACTGTGATGTCACGGCCATGGCTGACTTCTTCAACCCAGAAGACAGCTGGCAACTCTCTCAGATGCCAACTTTCTTGCAGCAGGGAAAGGTATATTTTTTTCTGTGCTTTGGCATCGTATGAACCTTATCTATCCCATTGCTGCCTATTTTAAAGGGCAAGTCCAGCCCCAAAATGAAAACTTACATACAGGTAAATCACCCCCCAAAACCCTAAACTGTAATAGTTTGAAATAAAAATATATAAGTCTACCATGAAATCATGCACAATGTCCTGTTGCCCCTGTTTCTGCTTCCTGGTTCTTCCATTTAGCAACTGTCCGTTATGGATTTGACAGTTGACATCACAGCCAATGACTGAAGGTTAATCTCCTGTCTGTGTCTTCTGAGCATCAGAACATCATGGAAATGGAAAGGGTTCAGTGAAGGGCAACTAAAATTATAATAGGAATGGGAAAGCTTGAATATGATTTAAAAGTAACTGTGGTCTTTTTTTCCAAAAAAAAAGCAATGTTTTGTTAATTAATAAATACCTTCAGTCTATGTTTATAAAGAGCCCTGGATTCACCATCTCTATGTAAAAAACAATATAATTAATTCCCGAACACGTCCCTGCTTTCAGAAGTTTGTAGTCTGCTTTGTCCGCAACTGAAATCTTTTTTTTTTTTTTTTTACTATTTTTACATGTGGGGCCTGTGTAATATTACTGGCTTTCTTTCATCTGTAAATAACCGAGGTATAGGGGCAGGCTAATTATACTTTTGGGTATTTCCAGCATTACCAAGTATATACTCTAGTATAAACTGTCTCGAGTTAACCGAGGCACCTAGTTTTAGGAAAAAAGGAAAAAAATACATGACTCGAGTATAAATCGAGGGGGTAGTATTTGCCTAAAAAAATAAAAGCATGCTTTATGCTGGGGTTGGTTTTTTCAACAACACTTAGTGGCAAATACTTACAAATAAGAGTAAAACACCTCTGTTATTTGGTGCATATGTATGCACAAACTAGAGGATTTACCCTATTTGCAAGTATTTGTCCACTTAAGATGTTTGAAAACTCCAACTCCCCTCAATGCCTTTAAGAGTGCTGGGAGTTGTAGTTTTCGTCAAACTCTTAGTGGGAAAGCTTGCAAACGGGTAATCCTCCTTTATTTGTGCATCATATGCACAATAAAGAAGGTTTTACTTTTCTTTGTATTTGCCAACTGGTGTACAGTTTCCCCTACCTTGTCGCCGGCGGCGCTTCTCGCTCCGCATCCTCGGTACATACATCCTGATGATGTCACTACTTGGCGCCGCAAAGTGAGAGGCGCCGGTAGTGACATCATCCGGATGAGCACCGCGGATGCCGGATCGCTCGGCGGCGGACAGGTAGGATAATAGGCTGACGCGAGTATACCGAGGTAAGATTTTCAGGCTTTTTTTAATAGCCTGAAAACCTCGGTTTATCTCGTGATATACGGTAAACGTCTTCAGTGAGGCTATACTTGCTTAAGTAGCAGAGTTGCAGATATGTTACCGGAGACGCCACCAAGCAGAGGGCCGGGACAGTATCGCCTGGGGAAAGAGGTAAGGTACGTAATGATCGGGGGAGTTTTCTGCATCATATATATAACGGTTTGGGGCTGGGTGAGGAACCCTACAGTACCAAAAGATATAAAAGGGATGACATGCCCTTTAAAAAACATGCTCTGCTCCAATATATAGAAGTGAGTGCCTATTGGCCCCGATCATTTAAATAACTCTTGATCACTGTACACACCCTACACGTTTAAGGGTTTTTATTTTTATAATAAGAATAGGCCAGAAGTTAAAAAAAAGTAAACGGATAAAAAAAAGATCAAGTTGTTTTAAAAGTTCTTAAAAAAGTCATTAAATCCCATTAAACATAGATTAAATGGTTAAAAATACACTTACTTTCGTTAAGTAAGAATGCAGGTCCAGGTCAATGGTATGATTAACCAAAGGGTAGCTTTATACATTGCATCATCACACACTATACACATAACAACAGGCATCAAAAACTATGTTTATGTAGGATCTCCTTGACTCTTTAGTCAGCAGGGGCCAGGATAAGTATGTCTATGCCATTTCACTGCTTTCTGCAAGTTTTTCAGACAGTTTTACACTTCCAATTTCATTTTTCGCATTTAAAAGCAGTCATTTGGGCGCCTTTTTCGGTAATCATCTTCGAATGCGTCGCCCCATGCGGTACCAGCGGCCATTTTGGTCAATTTCTTGTCTATGAATAGTTTCATTTTCGCCTTCCATAAGGTTTTTAACAGTGTTTTTTTGTAATAGGTGCACAAGTGGTTAGATTTCAAATGTTAAATAAGATGCTGATTGGTTGGGGCAAAATTAGCACATATTTAACGATAAGAACCTTTATTTAATCTCCAGTAAGTCTTTTATGAGTATTTATCCCTTGACATATATATTTTTTAATACTTATCATTACCCATTTTATAAGTTTTTATTGACATATTGCCGTCTTTTTATTATTGGTTTTTATGCTCCTCTGGAAGCACTGAAGTGTATAATTAAAACAGTTACATTAATCAATAATGACATTGCTTTCTACACTTCTGTGTTAAGGCAGTGGAAACCCACTATTGAGGAACCAACAACCAATCCAGTGGACTTGTGTTCTACCGCTATGGATAAGGCGTCATGTGGATATTTGTTCCATGTTGATAGTAGTGTGCGTCCGATATTACCAGCATAGACAAAGACGTGTAAGGTGGGTGTACAATCGGGAGCGCTGGTGAAGTGAACTAGGACCAAGCCCCGCGGCTAGACAGGAATGGGCCTACCAGACGCGAGCCCTAGATCGGGGAATTTGGACGTGACATAATATGAAGATACTCAGCATCATAAATATCACTAAAGTGAACCCATACACAACAACGCCATAAAACCTGTCACGAACATACTTAGAAATGAAGTAAACAAAGTTAGAAGGAAGAAGAAGCTCGACATACAGACAGAGTTTAAACAACGGTTTTTATTTCTATTTGCACATGCTAAAAGGAGGACTCATACTTGGGACAAACTTAACTGTTTGATAGCCCAGAAATGCAAAAAAAACACACAACAACGAATTATAAGGGTTCAAAAAAAAAATTCTTTCAAATTCTTCGTCCTGACTACCTCGACTGCCCAGTGTATTAATATAAGGAAAATATCCCTGGGTCAAACTCTATGTATCAATACCGTAAGTAAACATCGTAACACATTAATTGTTCTTTGAAACTCATATCCACACCAAAATTATCCACACTAACAATCCACCACTTTTTTCTTTTTTGAACTCATCCAGTTTCTTCCGACCACATCTCCTCCCAAGCTTTCTTGTTCCTTTTTCTTTTGAAACCACCCCACCCCCCACTCATCACACCCATCCACACACCAAAACAACATCAATAAAAATAAAACACCAGAACTCATAACGCTTGTGAATTCATTTTAGGAAAGAACAACCACTCCTATATTGGACCAATGGCCACCACAACACAACGTCATTTATTATTATTTCGTTTATTTTTTTTTTTTTACGCTGTACTATCTTTGACAAATGGCTGCTCATTGGAAATGCGCCACATGGTGGAAACGAGTGGGAGAAACGCCTCATTCGCAGCTTAACCGAAAAAGGCACATTAACAATTACCTGTTTGAAAAAGGGAAAAATGGAATTGGAAGTTTATACTTAAATATGTCTTGAGAAAGCTACAGCAAAACATTGCAAACGCATTACACATCTGAAAAATAAATAATAAATCTAATCCACTAAGATCCTGAATCCGCTCCTGCCCCTGCTGACTAGAAGAGTCAAGGGAGATCCTACATAACACTAAGTGTTTTTTGATGCCTGTTTTTAAAATGTTTGTTATTTTTTTGCAAAAACTAAAAGCAAACTAAGAGCACTTTTGTATTATTGTGTGGGTGGTGCAACTGTAATAAATAAAGCTACCCTTTGGTTAACATAACCATTGGACTGGACCCCTATGCAATCCTTACTTACAGAAAAGTAAATGTATTTTAACTATTTAATATATGTTTTAAAAAAGGAACTGTAAAATGTAAAATGGTTTGCGCGGGCGCGTCATAAAAGGATAAAACAGAACAGATCAAAAAGATCAAGTTTGTTTTTAAAAAATAGAAAATAAAAAAAATTAAAAAGTTCTCTTAAAGTATTAAAAAATCATCTCCCATTACAAATGACACTGTTAAAAACAACCCAAAAGTTTTGCCCAATCGTTTCTATAAGTGTAACAGTTATGCAATTTAGAAAGTATCTTTCAAGCGTATTGGAGATAGGCAGGCAAGCAGCTACAGCTAGCAGATGATATTGTTTTTGTTTTAAGAGGGGGTATAGTTCATAAGTAAGAACAGATTTTATTTATAAACTAGCTGGTCTCATTGTAATAGGCACTATAATTTATAATTAGTAATTTAATATCATAATAAAGATTTATACAAAAGACATCTTAGAAATTGAAAGTAAACTAAATTAATAAGAGGAATTAAGAAGCTCGACTATACAGACAGATTAAACAGGTTAGTTCTATTTGCACTGTAAAAGGGACTTACTTGGGGAAACTAACTGTTGATCAGAGAAATGCAAAAAAAACCACACAGAATTATGAAGGGTAAAAAAAAAATCTTCATGACTGATTGTCGTAATTGGAAATATTCCCTGGGTCAACTTATGTATCAATACCATATAACATGTAACATAATGTTCTTTTGAAAATCATCCAGCTTTTTTTTTTTAAACTATCAATGAAACGCCATCAAGCCATGTCCAACTGTAAGACAGTTCACATAGCTTTTACCGTTCTTACAGTTGAAAAAAACACTTGAACTGAAGACTAAACTGTTTTCTTGACAAGAAAAAAAAGTCTTAAGAATGTCTGTGTGTACTTCTGACGACATGGTTCTATGTGGTGAAGGCAATGCCTCAGATTGTTCACTGTAAGGCCTCGTTAATGTATTTTACACAGTAATCAGATTCATAGCAAGCGCCTTTTCTATAGTGTGAATAATTGTAACCTATGTCTTTTAGGTTGAAGTATTGTGATTATTTAAAATAATCCTTTGCAAATATTTATTTCATTATATATATGAAAAAAATGTTGAGCAATGCAAACATTTTTTAAAATGGTAATACCGATATCAGTAATCAGTATGCAATATGGAGAGACAAACCAAACCATAGTCTAGGTTTATTAGCATTAAGCAGCTTTTACACACAACATGTTTTTCGGGTGACACATCCTTTATCATGGTTCCCTGATTGGACAGTCTGACTTCATTTCTTGCTCTCTAGGTAAAGCAAACTAAGCTTTTATACACCAGTCATTTTGAAATTTACTGTGATTTTTTGCCACTGGTCTAAAAAAAAAGCTTCTGAATTTTGCCAGAATGTATTTTGCTCCATCATCTGGGTGTGCCAATTGTTTAATTATGACAGACACATATAAATCTGAAGATTTCTTTGTTTTTGTAAGATTCAATTTTTAGAACGTGACCTTCTTGCGATGAAGTGTCCTTCAAAAGAAGATATTGCCGATGTGCTAGATGCTTATCATATAAAGGTATTTGATAATTATCTTGCATATAAAATATAGCTAAAAAAATGTAATGTGAGGTACATCTGTAATTATCTGGTGCATTTGATCCTAACAACCACACTGTTAGACAGAACTCTGCTGATGCTTGAAATTGCTCTGAGCAGTATCTTATGGGGTATGTTTACTGAAAGAAGCACACTGAGGTGTGTGTCGGCGCATACTTTTAATCCAGGACTTGTTTTGCTTAGGCTCAGTATCCCAACTTAGAATGGGAATCAACAAACTCACACTTCTTGCAAGGAGCTACTGGAAGGGAAGGAATTTTGTGGTGCTCGGAGACTCAGAGGAAGCGGAAGTTCCGCGAAATTCGCCAAGCCACACCCCTTCCCCCATGGTGTCCATGGCCTGTGCATATGGGTCACTGTGAATCCTATGGGATTGAATAAATATTGAATTTTAGGTACTTACCTTTGTCTCGCTCTATCCATTTGGCTGTAGCTGCACCTGCATTACTTAGTATCCCAGCTCCCTAACTATCTGACTACTTGGGAGGGCATGCATGCTCAGTAACAGTGCTGGAATAAGGAATTTCCCACCAATCAGTTTACATACCAGCTTTCAGCCTTCCAGCTACAGCAAAACTGCACACAGCTAAAGAGTTTGTGATAATAAGACACTTGAATTACAGATAAAATATAATATGCTTCAGACTGGATATCTAAAGAATTAGGGGACCAAAAATGGTACTGCGATAGTTGAGAAGAATAAGAGTTTCCCGTAATGGACAATTTGAAAGTTTAGTTTAGCTACACTTATATGTCCTGCTTTTCTGTTAGAACTGCATATGACGTCTGATTTCGAATTTTGATATATGGAGGTAGATGAAGATGCTAAACCAGCTATTTAATACAATAGAGTGAGTGGCACACAGATTGTGAGCTCAGGTTCTCTCTACAGAAGAATATCCTGAAAATTAGATTTTCAATAGTATAAATCTGATATCATATAGCTTAGCTGGCTAGTAAACCAGTACAGGGGATTTGTTAAGTTATTATTATAAAAATAGATACTTAATTTTATCACAAAAGCCTCTGTTAGTAAATTCTTAGGTCTATTTCTCTTTACACAGAGTGATACTGCTCAGGACAAGCCATTTGTACTTGCAGAACACCTGGACAAGATAAACCGGTATATGCTAGCAAATTTCTATTTTTTTCTTCTGTTTATGACAATGTTGGAAGCCTACAAAAATCATACAATTTGTAGAAATGAAAGGGCATGTCTACCCTTAAAACAAAAAAACTTGCCAATTTTCAGTTACCAGTCCCCAACCCCAACTGATGTATTCTGCAATGTATTACCTGCATTACTAACCAAATATTTAAGGATAATTATTGTTCCCATTCTGGCAGCATAGACTGTCCCCTCACTTCATGTAAGTTAATCATGGCTGTGACAACTGACATCACAACCAATGATTGACCGCTGTTTTACCTGCTGCCTTCTCTACACATGCTTTAGCTAATATAAAGCTCATTAAACAGAGGAAGGAGGCAGCTACCTTTGACAAAAAGGAATGTAGCCCTCTGGTTAAACAGAATAGATGTTTGCTATTTATCGTCTGGATTGGTCCCATGTCTCCGCTATATGAGAGAGCAGGAATAACAGCATGCCTCCACCTAGGATTGAATACAAGTAGAGGTAGGGACCCTTTACACCGGTAGCAGAAGAAGTTCCTATATGGTACACCGAATGGTTCCTCCAATCCACGCACAATTCCAGGTAAGTAAAATCATGTGTGTAGCATATAAAAGGCACAGACTGGATGCTGTGAAAATAGTAGACTTTATTGTAATAAACGTGTGCTACATGTTTCGGACCAACGTCCTTTCTCAAGCACATGTGTGCTTGAGAAAGACGTTGGTCCGAACATGTACACTCCTGTTTCTCTCTGTGCTCTTTCTGTACAAATAACACCGAATCTGCAGTGAGCTGCTTATGTGTTTACTTAAAGGATAAGTGCACTGTAAACTCAATATGTTCCATTTGGAAAGCTGCAGCTTAAAATACCTTGCCTATGTTTTTTTTTTACCTATGCCCCTCCAACGCCATAGCGTTGGCCTTGAATGGTTGCTGATCATCTTGTTACTGTTTGTGAATGTTAAGCTCGCCCTCTGAGATTTCCTCTGCTTTTTTCCTGCTTGAGCCTCAAACATAATGCGTGTTGAGTTCCGGCACATAGCAACGTGCAACGGAACTCACTGCATTACTGTTTGAGGCCAAGCAGGAAGGCAACCGAACGCACAGGCATTATTGTTTGAGGCTCAAAGCATGAAAAGAGAGGAAATCTCAGAGGGGCCAAGAGCTTACCATTCAGCAACCAAGTAAACAAACATATCAGCAACATTCAATGCAGCAAAGCTTGGCTCTGGAGGGGCATAGGTAAAAAAAAAATATGGCAACGGTATTTTTAAAGCTGCAGCTTCCAAATGAACATAACTTGATTTTACAGTGCACTTATCCTTTAAGTCCCAATGTAGTAGTTACTTTAACTCCCAGCGCCAAAAGATGTTCAGGGAACTGTGTAGAGCAGCACTCCAAAAGTTTTCCACTGTTATGTATGTAAATTTCTTTAGTCTGAATTGGTTACGCTCATATAAAAAGATATAAAAAGACCAAGTTGTTTTAAATGTTCTTAAATAGTATAAAATCCAATTAAAACATACATTAAATGGTTAAAAATACACTTACTTCCTTGAGTAAGGATGCAGGTCCAGTCAATGATGAGAATTTCCAAAGTTAGCTTTATTGAAGGTGCACTTGCACACAGAAATACAAAGTGCTTAGTGCAAGATCAAATATGGTCATAAAAGCAGGCATAAAAACACCCCGCAGTGTTTATCTGCTTTCACTGCTTGCTGCAGCTTTCTCAAGACTGTACAGTCTTCAATTTCCTATTTTTGCTTTTAAAACGCGGCATTTCGTGCCTTTTTCGGACTTCTGTGAATGCGTCCCACCATGCGTTCCAGCCTTTAACCATTTAATGTATGTTTTAATTGGATATTATACTATTTAAGAACTATTAAAACAACTTTTTAGATCTTTTTATATGAGCGCAACCAATTCAACCAAAAGAAATTTACATACCTAAGTCCCAATGAAGCACTGTACCTAAAGAAATCATTTACAAAGTCATCGTCCCCACACACACACACGCATAAACACCTTCAAACTCCTACAGCTAGAAGAAAATCATAATTGATTCAAGCAGTTATTACAGCTCCTAGTGCTGCTTACCTTCAAATAGCAAAGCAGTTTCACTTTCACTATAACAAAATCACTGGTTGAATGCTGTTGGCTGTAGTGGGGCACAAATCATCTCCGCTACACATGCTCCACACTTTAGCTGTGCCTCAGTTTTTGGAAGGGGTGGATACATAGAGAGGAGACATGCATACTAATTGGGACTGAGCTGAACAGGACATGAGGAGATCTAGTGACAGGGAGCAAAAAGGGATCAAGTTCCTGACAGCACTAAAAATATAGAAAAGGATAAAGGCAAGTCATTTTTTTCAGTTTAGTGTCCCTTTAAGACAGATATCAACTTTGTAACAGTTGGATGGGTATTACTTGAGAGAAAACAGTGTCCTGACAAGGCTTTCCTTCTTTTTGTTTACACCTTAACCTTAGTCACGTTTTATCATACCGGTTCTCTTCTGGTTAATTCCCCCCTCTTCCTAACTCACATCATTTACTGATTACTTCCTGGTTACCTGGCTCCTCCCTAGTGTAGGCATTCTAAAATCTCTATGATGCAGGAGGAGTAGCAGTACAAGTATCCACAACTTACCTACAGGAATAAAACTCATTAAATTGGTTACAAATGCATATAATAAACTGGTAAAAATGTCAGTTGGGGTTGCGGGTAGTTAAATGGTCATTAGTTTTTTTTTTTTAAAGGGTTTGTTTGCTGAAAAAATGCAATCTATAAATAAAATGTGTAAGTAGCACTTACTCTGAGGTATGTGCTGCTGCATGCCTTTTAATACAGTACTTGTTTTGCTCAGGCTCTGTTTTTCAGTGAACTATTCCTTTAAGTCAGCTCACCAGTCAGTAGGATGTTAGCCCTCCAGTTACCAGCCAATCCACCACACCCACCTCCACAAGGAAAACAAGGAAGCTGCAGCCTTGCTTCCTAGAAGCTGACAGTCAATCATATAACAGCAGAGATCCTCCTCCCTGACACAAAACAGGGATTTCAATGCAATGCTCCTGTCCATAAAAATTATATATTCTTTTGCTTTTCACACAAAAAAAAAGCTGTGCAGTGTATTTCTTAGACAGCATGCATGTAAGAAACAGAATAATAATATTTCAGTAAAAATTAAAAGTAAGTCTGGGGAATTAAACCTGCAACCTTATGTACTTTGTCTTGCTGAAAGCAAAGCTTTATACCACTATTCCAATAGAGTAACCATATAGCAATTGCATATAGCAATACAAAGAATACAGGTACATTTAGAAGCTTTATCTTTTGCTAGGAACAGAAATAATAAAAATTGTCAGTAAAATTAGATGACTATTGTGTATTGCCCTAGGAAAGTTGTATGCAGTTCACACTGGCTGGTTAATAAACTGCAAGGTATTGGTGTGGAGACATCTGTATACAAAATACTCTGTGCATAGTGACAGTTAATAGTGGAGTCAGGGGACATAGCCAATAAGTACACAAGCTTACAAGGCTCTTTAAGACTAACATGGGGTGTTGAGTTTGCACTTACATACCATGGAAGCCTTCTTACTTACAGAATTTATTTTTCACATGTAGTAAATTTAACTTAATTAAGATGAATCTTACAACAGTGTATAGGTTTTTTTGGGGAAAAAGGTTTCACATAGGATTTAAAAAAAAAAAGTTAAGATCTCTCCTTTGAGTACAACAAGCAGCAACCAATATAATAATGTTATTTTTCTTTATATTTGAGTCAATAATAAGCAGGCAACCAAATAATGTTTTTATTTTTTCTGGGGGGTTTTTAAAACCCATCATTTTATTTTCAGTCAACATTATAGAAGAAAGTAATTTGAAAGATTCTAAAACGAGATGACTCCCCTTTTTGCGAAAACATCAAGCTCCAGTAATATATAATGGTCGCACCTTGATAACCTCCTGTCACATGATTGTGAATGCAATTGTTGTATGTGTGTAAGGTGTTTGGCAGGTAGGATTTTACTAACGACCCCCAAAAACATATGTATGAGAATAGTATACGACATCAGGGCGATTCAGCTAAAAGTTCTTATCATTTAAAATGGTTCTAATTTTGCCCCACCAAATCAGATCTTATTTAACATTTGAAGCTAAGATTCTGATTGGTTGGGGCAAAATTATTTTAAATGATAACTTTTACTAACTTTGAATAAACATGAGTATTTCTCAAACTTTTTCAGTGTGTGGTATAATTCACAATGCACATTTCTGTTGCTGCACATATGTGTAAAATGTGTAGCATTTTATAGTTTATGGTGTATATTTGAATACAAATTGGATTAAATCATTGTAATGATAAAGTTTAAAAGTACATTTTGTAATAAGATTTCACAAAAATATTAATTATGTTGGTGAAAATATGGTTGCTACCAGGAATAGATAGCATACAGAAGATTTGCATGTTAAGGGACACCGATTTTAAGGATCTGTAACTCTTCAAAATTTCCCTTTGTGCGGACATCTTATATTAGATTAAGATTATACCTCCTAGTATAGGTGGTTATTAGTAAGGACTAACGACAGCATGACATTACAGCAAGTCATACAATGCTATGTATTTATGTATGTATGTAATGTGTACAGATAGCACAAAGATAGCATAGCATAAATAGCATATAATATAGTAGCAATAATGGTATAAAATATGCAATTGCTCTTTGCTTAACTGATGATTTGATTCACATGTTAACATCAATAAAGTTCCTGGACCAAATAAAATACATCCTTGGGTCCTTAGGGAACTAAGCTCAGTTTATCCAAGCCATTGTTTATTATTTTCTCAGATTCCCTCGTGTCCAGGAACATGCCTCTGAATTGGAAAAAAAACGATGTAATTTCCAATATTCAAAAAAAGTTATTTGTTCATAGCCTGGTAATTACAGACCTGTAAGTTTAACCTTATTGGTTGGGAGACAGAAATTTGAACTTATATTCCAGTATCAACTTGGTCAGAAATTTGACTGGCAGCCCGGAAAGTTAAGGATTAATTATTATTATTATCAATTAATGTTATTATTTGTAATCTACCCTTAACAAATGAAACTGATATATTGATCTTTCTTCAATAACTCAAGATGAAACAAATATTTCACATTTGTTTTATCTTCCTTTAAGATACTAGGAAAATGTTCCTTCACATGCACCAAAGCAATAGCCACCCAGGCCCCCAAAAATTAGAATTTGATTAAACCGAGTTGAGGATTACATCCTGTGCCACCACTGTGTTGGTAGCCCTGAAAGCACGATTACAACCTTTACACATTAAACTGTGGTAGTACTGTGAATGTAAACACCACAAAGCTATGCATCAACAGAAATACAAGTAGCCCTTTATATTCATTCTTCTAAAACATTTGATTAAAGGGCATGTCCACCCTAATAAAAAACTTTCTATATGTTGTAGGGCATCCCTGCCTACCACTATGTCAGATTAGAAAAATAAGAATCAGAACTTTACTTACAGTCCCTTGCTCCTGCAGTGCTCTGATCCAGCTCCCTGCTTGCCGCAACTTGAAAACAGGGTCCGGACCAGCGCTCTGCATTGCCAGCAGCCATGTCTGTGATTGGCTGCCTCTCAGCCAATGCAGAGCGCCGTGGGAGCGAAGGGCTGTAAGTAGAGTTCTTATTCTTATTTTAGTAATCTGACAAGGCGTTTGGGGGTGGGAAGGGATGCCCTACACTATAGAAAATTATTTTAATGGTAGATGGAAGGGCAGCCAGGTAGGGATCCGGACAGAGAGGGTGGGGGGGGGGGGGGGGGGGGGGGGTTTTTGTATTTTTCTTTTTTTTTTGTTTCCTGTCTCCCCTGCGCATCACAGTACCTCCAGGAGGACAGATTAGAGGCAGAAACCTTTAGGCAGGAAATCATCTCCTGCTCTTAAGTTTCCTGGACTTTTGGCAAGCACTGCAGGAGAACCATAAGGAGCAGAGATGTAAGGTAAGGATTTTTTTAAACTACACAGTGGGGCCAGTAGTGGGTTTAAATTTTAGTTTGGGGGGTGGACATGTCCTTTAAAGCATATTTATATATATATTGAAGATTATATAGCATTTCAATATTTAACGTTTATTAATAACCATCTTTTTTCTATGCTTTATGGTTTTGAGCTGTCAAGGTTTAGTTCTTCTCGGTCACTGGAGCAATAAAGGTATCTTGGGTTTTGTCTGCACACTGTGTCCCTGAGGGTGATAGAGAAAATAATAATAAGTGGACAATATCAGTTAAAAAAAAACATATATTTAAAGGTTAAAAACCAATAATAAAAGCAAGCACTTTTACTGGATGGCAAGGCCATTTTATCAGGTACTTTATACCCATCTTAGCCCCTTTGTTTAATACTCTGTACTCATCTTTTTTTTCTATTGATATACCGGTACTTAAAAAACACTTTGGGTTGGTCTTGCTTTGTTCAGCTATCCATATTTCATTTTCTATTTTAGCTAATTTTACTGATTTCTTGCACTCCTTACAGCTTTTATACTTGATGTGAAACTGTTCTGTTTGCTCTGATTTAAAAACAAAGAACATTTTCTTTTCTTTCTTTCCATTTAGCAACATAGTAGTGGACCTGAGTTATTTACACTTGTTAC
This sequence comes from Hymenochirus boettgeri, assembly GCA_019447015.1. Taxonomy (NCBI): domain Eukaryota; kingdom Metazoa; phylum Chordata; class Amphibia; order Anura; family Pipidae; genus Hymenochirus; species Hymenochirus boettgeri. The sequence continues at coordinate 84,314,617 of CM033477.1, forward strand.
CTAAATGCATAGATTTAGAAGTGTAATTGTTTATTACCCATTTAAAAGCAGTCCACTTCTGTTCAATATCCTTACCTTAGAACATATCACCTAAGGTTAAGAAGTTTATGAGCAGGATTGATTATTTTAATAGCATAAAATTAGTTTTTAAAATTAGCTTAAAGGGCATGTCCACCCCCAAACCTATAATCCCCCCAACTACTCTGGCCCCACCATGTAGTGTAGTTTAATCCTTACCTCACACTCCAGCTCCATCTGGTTCGCCTGTAGTCCCCCCCCCAAAGTCCCAAAAACTGCCCACCAGGAGGATAGCAGAGTCCATATAGGACTCTGCCTCCTACCTGGCCTCCGGGAGAAGTTTGTCAGCGTACTGCAGCCCTTCTCCCTCCCCCTCCCTTTCCCTCCCCTCCCGATTCCCTCCCCTAGCGTGAAATCCTTCATATATAAGATTCCCCCTGGGCTCCCAGCCCCACCGCTATATTTTTATCTTTAGAAAAGCTCCCCAAACTTTACTTACCTCTCCTCTTTCCTCCGCCGAAGTGAGCTGCCGGCAGCCGCGTCCGTGATTGGCTGCCGCTCCCCAATCACAGACGCGGCTGCCGGTCCCGCCCCTCTGCTTGCATTTTCTTCGTTTTTGTTAACCCCGTGCACTTTTGTTTTTTAACAATCTATATTCAACAATTATATTTTTCTCACTATTCCCTAAGCTTCCTATTATCTTCATCTCCATAATAACCTCAGGTTATTACCAGACCCATCCTTTCTAGTAGGAACTTCTACAATCTGTGAAAAAAATAGCAAATTAAGGAACTTAATTTTTCAGGTGCCTGTAATCTATGTAAGGGATCCCCAATGACCAGAAAGTATCTGCAACCTTTCGCCAACTGCATATGGTGGTGATTTAAACCTCCTCACTGGCATTGGTGGCTTGTAACATACACCTACAATTAATTTACCTACCTTCTCCTATGCACAGCTCCTCCCATATTGTTTCAGCCTTATTGTATAAACCTCTAGCTATTCCATTTTTTAATGTTTTTTTTTTGTCCATGTTTAAAGGACAACTAAAGTGAAAAAACAACTTAGTCTAAAAACAAAGTACACATTGTATTGTATATAATGCAACTACTCAGTGACATGAGCCAAATGACAGTGAAGATATGTTGTTTTAAAGTTGTCCAATGGGGACTGCCATCTTGGCTCCTCCCCCTTGTGCCCAATAGCCATGCCTTATGGGCTGAGGATAAAAAGTAAACTCATATTTGTTTGCATGTAACTTACCGTACTGATTAGAACTATAATTCTGCACCTAATTAAGTTAGAAATTGTATCTTAACTGTGCATATGGATTTTAAAAAACAAACTTGCTAAATCCTGTGTAAACTGAATTTTTATAAAATATAGTTATGGTTGCTTGATTTTTTCTACTAGGTAAGCTGAACAAAACAACCCTTTTCTGGGAAAGACCCAGAAACCCTTCAACAATTACCTTTAAAATGTGCTGAAATATCTGTATGTCTGTAGTTTATTTCCTCTCTTTGGGCTAGGCCACACTGCTTTGTTTGCGCTTGCGTATTTTTCATATCATTGACAATGCGGCAACGCACCGAAAACGCATGTGTTTTTCAATACTTACTGGGAAAAAACGCAAACGAAATCGCACATGAACTCGCATGCGATTCCGTGTGCGATTGCGTTTCAGTGTGGCCGTGCCCTTTCAAATGGTATTTTAGGATAAAAATGATTTTATGCAGACCCCGCACAGCCCATGTTAGGGTTTAAGGAGGGGGGGGTTAATGATAAATTATTGTCATTTATTTAAGGCATAATAATCAATTTGGCTTGAAAAGACAATTACTGTTCTTTCTATCTTCTTTTATCCTTCTTCCGTTTATTCTTGCTTTTGGACGGTATCTTCTCCCACAGTTTTTGAGCTAGAGACATAAAATTCGGTACAGACGTGCGGGGCATATAGGAGAAGTGTGCTATCTTCTAGCTAAGGAATCCGCGGAAGCGTTACAGCGCTATTGGCAAATATCCGGACATTTTTTCCAATAGACTATAATGGTAACAATACTCCAAATGTGGATATTTCAAATTGTCATAAAAAACAAATGATGATACCCCAACCTCCCACACAGACACAGGTAAACCCACCTACTGACCTACTTTTCCATTCCCTGGAAGCCATATTAAAGGTAACTAAAGTCAAAAAAACTCATTTAGATTTATCCTTAAGGCTATGTCCACCATATAAAATTTTTTTTATATAAGGCCCCCCTGGGCTCCCAGCCCCAACCGCTTATAATATTTTTTTTTAGAAAGCCCCCCAACTCTACTTACCTCCCTCGATCCTCCGCCGCGCTCCCGGCCCTCTGCTTGCAAGAAATGCAAGCAGAGGGGGCGGGACCGGCAGCCGCGTCTGTGATTGGCTGAGCGGCAGCCAATCACAGACGCGGCTGCCGGCAGCTCAACTCGCCGAGGAAAGAGGAGAGGTAAGTTAGAGTTTGGGGAGCTTTCTAAAAATAAAAATAACCCGGTGGGGCTGGGGGACATGGGGGGAGCAGGATGGTTAATGGTTTTATGCTAGGGGGAGGGATAGTAAACGGGAGGGAGGGGAGGGGAGGGAGGGGGGAGAAGGGCTTGCAGTACGCATGGCAAAATCTACCTGAGGCCAGCTAGCAGGCAGGTCCTATAGGACTCTGCTAGCCTCCTGGGTATCATTTTTTGGGATTTGGGGGGGGACTACAGGAGAACCCTATGGAGCGGGATGTGAGTAAGGATTAAACTACACTAACATGGTGGGGCCAGTAGTTGGGGGGGATTAATAGTTTGGGGGTGACATGCCCTTTAATAAAAGATAGTTTATGGTTGCCTAAACACAAAAAAGACATACCCCCTCAACCAGACCCAGGTACACACACCTACTGATCTACTTATCCATTACTGTGACCAGCCATACTTAAAGGGTAACTAAAGTAAAAAAAAACTAATTTAGATTTTTCCTCAATAAAAGATAGTTTTATGATAGTAAACACAAAAAAGACATACCCCTCAACCAGACCCAGGTACACACACCTACTGACATACTTATCCATTACTGTGGCAGCCATACCTAAAGGGCAATTAAAGACAAAAAAGCAAATTTTGATCAATAATCAAAAAACACCCAACGTGATACAGGTATACGCACCTACTGACCTACCCCTCCATTACTGTTGCAGCCATACTTAAAGGTTAACTTAAAGGCACCATGGGAAATTTAGAGCTACAGAGTAAGTCTACCATTAAGTACCAATGTGACCATAAGCATTCATTATACTGATACTAATTAGCGGTGCTATTATTATTACTACTAGATATGTGTACCTTGTTGCTCTGGACTTTGGAGTAGTGGACACAGACATATATATTGATACTATATGCGACTGTGTCATGCTTCTTCATTTTCCCTTTGACATACACCGGTGTATCTACTTACCATCAGTATTCAAGTTATGCAGCATTTCTGACCTTCAAGCCTAAAGGTTACTTTAGGCTTCCACTGCAGTTCTCCTTTAAAATAATTTAAAAAAAAATAAAGCAAATCTAAACAAATACCCTACCAAATTTATTTCCCAGTCATGTTTATCATTTAGCCATATTTCTGCTATAGAGATCACATCATACTTTCCTTTAACGCTTATTAGTTCTAGCTCCCCAGTTTTTCCACAGACTTCTTGCATTTTTAAACATACATTTAAGATTATCATTTAATTTATTTCTATATTTTGATGTACATGCCTTCTTTTCCTCTATACTCCCCCTCACCACCCTTCATTATCTGATTAGTCTTCTGATTCCTTACCCCTCTATTTGCCCCCATGTAGTCCATAGTACCCTCCCCCATACCTAGTTTAAAATCTCCAACCCTCTAGCCATCTTCTCCCCCAAAACAGCTGCACCATCAGTAATGTGTAGCCCATCCCTACTAAAGAGCCTGTAGCCAACAGAAAATTCAGCCCAGTTCTCTAAAACCCCAAACCCCATCTCCATACACCAATGCATTTATACTCCTAAGCTTCCATTGCCTCCTTAGTGTAGCACGTGGCTGCAGTAGTATTTCTGAAAATACTACCCCGGAGATCCTTACTTTTAATTGGCCCCTAAACTTCAGAAGTAATTTTAAAGGGCCTCTCCTCCTCTTCCATATTAGTAATTGGCTGCAATGTGAACCAAGACCTCTCTGTTTTTCCTCCCTTGTATTAAATACTCTGGGTGCTCAAGGGATCAGCCCGCTCCATACATGCTTCTTCCGAGCTTTCCTTCTCCGTTAATTCAACAAGGACCGCAAAACTGTTGGAATGGACTAGCTGGAAAACAAGCAACCCTACCCTTGCTACACCCACTTTCCTTGGTGACCCTTAAATTTGCTTATTTTGATGCACCGTGTATGTATATATGCGATAAGACAGATGGAAAAGTGGCATCTGCAATTTAGGAATGGTTACAATTACATTTGTTGCAGAGATGAGGATACTGTGTAAGATGAATTGTGTACAGTAACTTGATCCGTATATGCATTCTTGTAGGAAATATGGTTGAAAATACTTTATGGTAAAAATACTTATGGTCCCTAATAGGTTAAAAGTAACATGGGTTGTTGAACCTACTCTGTTTTTATTGGTTGTGGACCTTTTGAATGGGGGGAAATGAGGTCTGTACACATAACCTGCTGTCCAAATCGCGTCTGGTTTAATTCATTATCAGGGTTATTCAATAAAAGTCCTTGTCGTGGTGCTAATTTTGCCCCAACCAATCAGATCTTAGCTTTCAAATGTTTTTTTTTTTTTTTAAACTTGTTTATTGATTCACAAATGTAGGTTCCATTTATACAGAAATGAATAAAATACTCTTTTTGATATATTTTGATTACAATTATTGCAACTTGGAAAAGCGATTTACTTACTTTCAGAGTATATATACTTGACTTGTCATTAACCCACATTTAACGTAGATATAAATCTACTCAATGAGTCGGGTTATAGGTAATGCGGGAGGGGTAACTTGGGTTTAGTGGTTAAGAGCGGAATACCTTTTGGAGGACCAGTTTGGAGGACGGAAGCAAAGCAGTGGGAAGCAAAGCAGTGGGGTTAATTGTAGAGAGAGGAGTAGGTAGAGATTTGGTGACATCACAAGGATGTCTTCTATCAGATTCTCACTGTTATTAGTTTTCTGTCATGGTCATATATAGAGGGGATACAGCGGCTCATAGATGTTCGTACCATAATGACCAAATATTGTCAAATTTGCCTGGGCAGCCACGGCTTTGGTATATCATTTTGATCTTAGGTAGTGTGTTGTTGATCCGTGTCTTCCATACATTGAACTTGGGAGATATGGGGGCCATCCATTGTAGGACTATGGTTCTTCTGGCATAGAACAATGTCTCTCTTATTAAAGTTAGATGTGCTTGGTTCCATATATCTACCTCCGGAACACCAAATAGACAAAGTTTGGGGTCTGAGGGGATCGGGAAGGGGAGTATACCGGGGAGGTAATGTAGGATCTTTCCCCAAAATTTCTGTACCCTGGGGCATGCCCAGATCATATGCCGGAAGTCTGCCTTATTTTGTTTACATTTAGGGCATTCGGAGTTAAATCTTGGACTCATACGAGCCTTCCTAAGGGGAGTTATATAGGCTTGGTGGAGAATATAGAACTGCATAAGATGGTCCGGAGCTGATGGGGATGCTTTGATATGGGTTTCAGCGAGGTCTTCCCAGTCGCTAGCCGTGAGTTGGGGGATATGTTGCGACCATTTTCCCAGGATAGCTGGTTTATCTTCTGTCAGTTGTGCCTTTAACATTTGAGTATAAAGGTTAGATATTACATGTCTTGTCTCGTTTTGTTTGAGTATATTGATTATGGGGTTGTGAGAGACTGGGATATTAGTACCCTGAAATTCAGTTATCAAGCAGTATCTTAATTGTAGATATTGGAATAGAAAGTTATCCTGTACTTTGTATTTCTGTTTGAACTCCTGAAAGGTACTTAGCTGGTTGTTGTTTATTATGTGAGAGAATTTGGTGATCCCCAGTTGTTCTAGTGAGTGGCGAGTGGTAAGTGATTGGATGTTTGGGAAGTTGTGGTTGTGCCACAGTGGGGTTTCTTCAGGTATATCATTATATCATTATATATTCTGCTGGCAGGTTGTAGGAGGGACTATTTAGGAAGACTAGGGGGTGTGTAGGGAGATATGCCAGGAGCATTCCTTCCATATCATATAATTGCCGGGTAGGTGGGTCGGTTGTATCTCGGAGTTCAGGGGTAATCCAAAAATTAAAATACTTAAATTGTCCAGCAAGATAGTATAGTGAAAATTGGAAGGGCAAGGCCAGCCTGTGTTTTGGTCTTGTGAGTGTTTTAAATTTGACTTGGCTCTTTTTCGATTCCATAGGAATGGGTCAGTAGGCTTTGGAGCTTTTTGAAGAATGAGTCTGGGATATAGCTCATACTGTGCTGGAGTATATATAATAGTTGGGTAGTATTATATTTTGATTAGATTGATTCTGCCAATGAGATTTAGTGGGAGATTTTGCCAGCTTTTAATTTTGTTAGTGATATTTAATAGAAGGGGGGCTATATTTAGATTGTGAAATTCAGTCGGTGATTGGGTTATATGGATTCCAAGGTATTTAAAGTTATTGACCTTGGGAAGTAGGTTGCGAGCAAATGGGGGGATGTATATTTGTTTATCGATTGGGAGCAGGGACGACTTGGACCAGTTGATGTATAGTCCTGAGATTGGCCCGCATTGAGTGAGTAGTTCATATGCGGTTCGGAGGGATTTATCCGGGTTTTCTAGATATAGAAGTAGATCGTCTGCATATAGACTTACTAGGGCTGTATGTTGGCCAAGTGATAGGCCAGGGATGTCTGTCTGGGATCGGAGTTGAATTGCCAAGGGTTCGATTGCCAGGGCAAATAGGTATGGGGAGAGTGGGCAGCCTTGTCTAGTTCCCCTAGCCAGTGGGAAGGGGTTAGAGACCACTCCGTTTACTCTAATAGAGGCTGTTGGGCGGTTATATAGAATTTGTACCCACTTTTGGTATATTGGGCCTATTCCAAAGCGTCTCATGCATTCCCACAAAAAAGGCCATTCAATTGAGTCAAACGCTTTGGCTGCATCTAGAGAGACTATTATACGAGACCCAGAGTTGTCGTGGTCTACTAAGGTGTTAATTAATGTTTTTCTAATATTAATTGGGGTGGATTTCCCGCGTATAAATCCCGTCTGATCTGGGTGGATGATTGATGTTATAATGCGTTGTAGCCGATTGGCGAGAACTTTCGCTAGTAATTTTTTGTCTGTTTTCAACAGAGAGAAAGGACGGTATGGGTTCAATGGGTTTTTATCTTGTTTAGGGATTAACATAATGTGTGCGTTGTACATAGAGTTGGGGAGTGAGCCCTGGTGGAAGGCTTCGTTTAGCGTGTCTAGTAGGGCGGGGAGTGTGAGCTCGTCATATTTTTTATATACATCCACTGGGATTCCATCCGGGCCTGGGGTTTTGCCACTTGTCAGTTGTCCCAATGCGTCTCTGATTTCGGACAGGGATACTTCTGCTTCAGGGTTGTCTGTCTGCATGGCAGAGTTTAGGGAATATAGTCCTGTTCACATGTGGGTCATAGTGAGTGTAGTATTATTTAATTGGGATTATAAAGCTCAGTGTAGTAGTTTTGTAAACAATTTAGATATCTAAGTCCAGTACGAGGCCTTTATCTGGGTCTTGGATACTTGTGATCGTGTTACAGTCCATTGGGCCATGAGCCAATCTTGCCAGTAGTTTTGCAGCTTGGTGGCCATGTTCAAAATACTTTTGCTTTGCAAAGAATTCCTTTCTAGACATTTTTTCTGTTATCATAGAGTCGTAGAGGGATTGGGCTATCTGCCATGCTGCTTTAGTAGTTGGGGTGGGGTTGTCTACATATTCTGCTTCTGCAGATTGTAATGTGTTGGTCAGTTTCTGGTTTCGTTTTTCTAATGGTGTCGTCTTTATATAGGTACGGGATGCTTGTAGACTACCCTGAGGACAGCCTTTGAATGCTTCCCATCTGGTTTCTGCTGTTGTTTCTAGTTGATTGTATAAGAAGTATGTTTCTATTGGTGCAGATATTGGGTCTGGTGTCGGAGTTAACGTGAGCCAGAAGGGGTGGAATCGCCATATTCTGTTGGTGTTGTTTGAGGGTGTTGGGGTGCGGATTTGCAAGATTATCGGTGAATGGTCTGAGATGCCCCTGGGTAGGTGCGAGATCTTGATTAACTTGGAGGCTAGTTTCTTGTTAGTGAAGATGTAGTCAATACGGGATAAAGTTTTGTGGGCGGCGGAAAGGCAGGTGAATTCTAAAACATGAGGATGTGTGATTTTCCATGCATCCACCCACTGTAGTTCAGTTATAAGATGTGTTAGGGGGGAGGATGTTGTGGTGGATATGGATTGCAGCTTATCTATTGATGGGTTCATTAATGCATTAAAATGTCCCATACATATGGTGTGTGCTTGTGGGTACTTTAGGAGGAGGGGGATAATTTTCTTTAATGGGTGGGTCATATATCCCGATAATATTGTATGGCACTGAGTCAATAGAGAGTGCAATGAACAGGTAGCATCCCTCTCTGTCAGAGTGGACTTCATGGATGGTATGTTTTATTCTCCTGTGTATTAGGAGAGACATTCCTCTAGAATAGGAAGAGTATGTGCTGTGAGCTGCCCAACCAATCCATGGTCGTTGTATATAGTGGGTTGTTTCTGCGGTGAGATGTGTTTCTTGTAGGCAAATTAGGTCTGCTTGGTAGGACTTGTATTTGCGTGAACAGATAGCCGTTTGTGGGGGTTATTCAGGCCTCTAACATTCCTCGACAGCAACTTTAAGTGTTGAGTTCATCATTTAAAAGTTTATCTTGCATGTCACAGTGAGCGTAAAAGGGATAGGTAAAGAGGTAGAGGGGGAGATAGATAGTATTTTAGATAGAATGCTTCCCAATATTTAGTATTGTTCAGTAACTGCTGTGAAGGTATCCTTATAGATTTACTTATTAGTTGGTTCTGTAACTCAAAACAAGATGCTGTATATACTTTTTTCATATTCAATAGTTAGTTTGGTAACTTCAATAACAAACCGGTACAACTTTTTAAGCAGCTCTAGTTATTCTGGGGATGCACCTAAGGTGCAGTTTCTGCGGAGAGGGTAGGACAGTGGTGCCTTCCCGAGTCATCTGTAGATTTACATCTAGCACATACTTTACATATACATAAGGAGGTCTAATACAGTAAACATCCTACACAGACACAGGTCCTTGGTTGAAACATAGTTTGGCCAAGGAGAAAAACAGTGATCAACCTTGAATTCCTCATATTTACAATTCAGTGTTGCCAAGGTATATTGTATAATTACATTAAATAACCGGTGTAGCGTACATTTCCAATCTTTTATTGTGGTTGGAGGTTTTGGAGTTTTAGTTTGGCCCTAAAGGTATGGGGTGTATGGTCCAGGGCGGGGCGTTCTTACCCACTCGGTGTAGTGCACCCGGGGGTGTCATCATATGGTGGATGTTAGAGGGAGGGGTGGTTAATGCCATATGAGTGGTTGGGTTCTACGGAGTTTGCCATCGGTTTACTTGATGGTAAGGGGGGATTGGGGGGGGGGGAGGAAAAGGGGGGGGGGAACACACATAACGCAGTTGTGTGTTTGGGTTACACAGGTACTCCCTCTGCTCCTCCCGTCTAGATTCAACTCCTATTCATTCCCCACATATATTATTATATTTAGATACATTTCTTGTAATGGATTTAGACATAGAGATTTAGTTGTTAAAACAGTTATTACGATTGTACATGTCGGGGCGGGGTGGTCTGTATTGGGGGAGGTGTACTCACCCACCTGGCACAGTGCACCCTGAGGGTGTCATCACACAGCGGGCGTTAGGGGGAGGGGGGGAGTGGTCAATGCCATACGAGTGACTGGGTTCTATGGGGTTCGCCACAGGTTTAACACTCATAATGTGGTTATATGTTTGGGTTACACAAGTATCTGCACAGACACCCTCCCGGATCCGTTCTCTCCTCCCACCCCTCCCGTACAGAATTAACCCCTATTTCTTTCCCTACCTATATTATATTTAGATACATTTCTTGGAATGGGTTTAGCCATGGACCTTTAATTATTAATGCAGTTGTTACGATTATACATGGCGGGGTGGGGTGGTCTATATTGGGGAGGTATTCTCGCCTACTTGGTACAGTGCACCACGGGGGGCATCATCACACCTTGGGTGTTAGGGGAGGGTGGTTAATGCCATATGAGTGACTGGGTTCTATGGAGTTCGTCACAGGTTTACCACACACAACGCAGTCATGTGTTTAGGTTACACCGATATTTATACAGATACTTTCCCGGAATCATTCTCTCCCCCCGTTTCTCTCATCCAGATTCAACCCCTATTCTTTCCCTACATATATTATTACATTTGGATACATTTCTTGTAATGGGGGTAAAAAAAAAAACATAACATTAAGTTATTAAAACAGTTAAAAAAAAAAAAAAAAGGAAAAAGGGAAAAGAAAGTACACATGGTGCAGTTATATGTTTGGGTTACACAGGTGTCTGCACAAACACTCCCCCGGATCCGTTCTCTCCCCCTCCCCACACATATTATTATATTCAGATACATTTCTTGCAATGAATTTAGCCATTGACATTTAGTTATTGAAACAGTTATTACAATTATACATGAGTGTAATTAGCAGGTTTGTATTTTCGATGGGGCTTGCAGAGCGGTATGGAGTCTTAGAGGTGTTGGGGGGTTTCAGGATCACCTTGCTTCTCAGTAGTCTATCGTAACTGGGTAGGTGGCTATCTTAGTTGGGGGGTTATGGGTCAATGGGCAGGTCCCGGTCCCCTGCATGAGTAGTGTGGGTATCACAGATCAGCAGTAGCTTACCCAGCGTTGTCTTCAAGATAACATACCTATCTGGAGTCAAGCCATTGGCAGGCCTCGGTTGGGGTTTCAAAAAATTTTGCCCGACCATTTTGCTGGACTCTGAGTTTCGCGGGGTATACCATCGAATACTGGATCCCAGCTGTTATCAGCCTTTTTTTGACTTCTGTAAATGTTGCGCGCTTTTTTTTGTAAATCAAGCGAAAAATCAGGGAACAAGTTGATAGCGGTGTTCTCGAACGGTAAGTCTGCCTTTTCCCTTGCCATTCGGAGTAGAGCGTCTCTATCCCTTGCATTCAGAAATCGGGCAATGAGGGGCCTGGGGGGTCCTCCCGGGACTGGTGGTTTTGCTGGAATTCTGTGTGCCCTCTCAATAGCCAATTGTGGTGACAGGCCTGCCACATCAAAGCAGGAGTGTATCCAGCCTTCCAGAAACTGCGCAGGTCGAGATCCCTCCACTCCTTCCGGGAAACCAATAAAACGTATATTTTGCCTCCTTGATCGATTTTCCAAATCGTCTAACTTGTTTTTAGTGGTTGTTAATTCCTGTTGGAGTGTTGTTATTGTTTGAGCTTGTGGGGTGACCATGTCCTCAAGGTTGAATATACGAGTCTCGGTCTCGCCGACTCTCTTTTTTGGCGTCTTTTATTTCCCCAAGGAGTTGCTTATGGGGCTCCGATAGAGGACTTTCCTCAGTTAAATGGCTTTCAGCCATGGTGGTTGAGCTCCTGTGCAGTTCTGGATCCATCTGTGAGGTCTGCGTGGCCTGTTGGCGGGAAAGTGCACCTGGTCCGCCTGGAGGCGTGGTGGTTCTGGCATATTTTTGCAGTTTCTCCTTTGCCTGGGACCCTTGTCTGCCGCTTTTTGGTTTCGTCATTGGTTCGGGATGCCGTATCTATGCAGTTGGTTCGGTGTTTGTGCTGGTATTAGGTGTTATTAGCCTCGATTGATTGTTTGACTCGGGTTGACTCGGGAGCTCAGCCGGTACGCGTCCTACTCCATTGGTCTCTAGACTCCGCCCCCAGCATTCAAATGTTAAATAAGATGTGATTGGTTGGGGCAAAATTAGGACCATGTTAAACAATAAGAATTTTTATTGAATCTCCCCGTATATGTACTGTTTAAGCATTTTTAACTAAAAATAACAGTTATGTTTTAAAGTAACACCGTTATAATGGTGTTACAACAGTTTTTTACCCGATCGCTGATACTGTGTATACTCGAGTATAAGCCGAAGTTTTCAGGCTTTAAAAATAGCCTGAATACCAAACCTTGGCTTATACTCGAGTCACTCTCCTCAGAGAGAAATCTGGTCGCCCTCTCGCTTTGCATCTGCTGACTGAGATCACTACTGTCTCACTTTCTAGAGCTGAGTTGTGACGTCAGACAGGAAGATGCAGAGTGAGCGGCCGCCAGATTTCACACTGAGCGGCTCTGAATTTTTTTTTTTTTTTTTTTTTTTTCTTTTGGGGGCTCTGGGGGGTAGGAGCAGTAATCCCATACAGTAACCCCCAATTCCTTGCCACTGCAGATGTTTGAAAACTACAACCAGACTAACACATGCTTAGAGTAGTAGTTTCCAAACACCTGGAGTGCCAAGGAAATGGGGGTTACTGTATGGGATTACTGTACATTTAAAGGGAAACTAATGCCGTAAAACTATACAGAATCAGAAGGATGGTATCTATTGTTAAAAAGATTGCCTTCTGATTCTGTATTGTTTTGAGGCTTTAGTTGTCCTTTAAATGGACAGCAGAATTCCCATACAGTAGTCCAATACAGTAATAGCCATATTGGATTTGGCTATTCCTGTATGGACTACTTTAGGGAATATGCTGTCCATTTAAAGGGCAACTAAACCCTCAGAACAATATAGAAGGCAGTAGCGGTCATAATTTTAGTTGAGCGTTTAATAAATGTCTGTCCCACCCTGCTTGTTTATTGAATGGGACATGATCTGTGTGCTTCACCCATAGACAGAGAGCTCAGTTGTGTGCTATGGGCATCAGACTAAAGACTAAAGTTCCTGAGCGGTTTACTTGCGAAAGATTCTCATGCCCTATATAGTGTTGTATTGTTGTGAAGGAATTACTTAGAATAGCTACTAATGAATTGTTTGGATGAGGAGTTTCTAGGCTACATATCAGCATGGAGGCTTGCATTTTACTTTGGTTATTGTGCCTAAGACACATCTTTTGTGATTTGTATTTGGAAATAAATTTTGCTTTTTACTCTTTATAATAGATATTGTCCAAAATGTCACCAACCTCCATAAAAATAACATTCCGCCAACTAAAGGAAGGTTCTTCCCTCACCTTACAAGAAGCATTAAGAATGGAATACCGACTGAGTCAGGCTTGTATGGTAAGAAATAATTGTTTTTTACATTACACTTACATACAAGGTTGAAGTTTAGCAAAATGACATGTCCTGATTAAAGGGTATGTCCACTGAGAAAACTGGCCAACCCTTTTTTTCATTAATTGAAGGTAAAGCAGCCAAGTCTAATCTTTCTTTTTCAAAGTTTTTAAATTGAAACTTTTCCAAAGTTTTTAAGTTGAAATTTTTTCAAAGTTTTTAAATTGTTAAAATTACCTGAAATTGTTTACACTGCTTCCTGTGACATTCCCCGACTATATCTGTGCTCCACTATACTACAGTAATGTGCATGTACATACAGTATAGTATATTGAACAATGGGGGAGGCAAGACTCCTTTACCTCCTGTTCTTCAGTTAATGTAAAAAAAGGCATGTCTCTTTTCTCAGTGGAAATATAGCACCCATAAAAAAACCCATAAACTCAAAAGACTGAGTTTATTTAAAATACAGTACGCAGATATAGTAGCTAAAATTTAACATTAGAATTACCCTTTTTATATTTCATTTTATTTCAGTCTAAAGCTTTAACATTAAGAAAATTGCACCTTTTTTCTTACAGAAAGGACATGATTTTTATGAAGGCGTAAGAGCTGGTAAGTAATCTGCCTGTATGCTTTTCTGCTTTCTGTACTGTGCTTCAATCAAAAAAATCCAAACTTATTTTTAGCTAGAAGCAAATCATCTGTGTTTTAAATAATAAGTAAACTAAAAAATGAAGTTATGATTAATAGGAAGCCGCGCGTTAAAAAAAAAAAAACATTTTCCATATTTTTTTCCACCCACCTTTGGCTCTTAGATTTCCATCTAGCTGATTTGCTAGCCTCATGAGGTAATGCACGATTGGTCCGTGCGCGCATCCGCGACGTGATGTCAGTGCACACACATCCATGCATGCACTGAAGTCAGGTCGCGTACAGACCGATTGTGCATTAACACATGAGGCTAGCAAATCAGGAGCTAGATGAAAATTTTGGAGGGGCGGATTTAACTAATCACCTAGTAACAAACAAAATGTCAGCAACTTTAAAGGGCAAACTTTTGGGGAAAGGTAGGTAACCCCTACCCACCCCAACCTCCTTGCAAGCCAATCACAGACGCGGCTGACGTCACTAGAATATCACAGGAAAGAAGGCTCTATAAGTGCGGATCTTGTTTTTTGTTTTTTTAAGAAATATTGCGGCCGTTGGGGGCGCAACGATGGTTGAGGATGGATCCAGATGGTGGGGGGGGGGGTGGGGGCGACTGCACATGACCACTACCTTGATGAGGACGAGTAATCAGCATGGAACAGACGGCTCACAGACAGCTTGGTGTCTTCAGTTTCCTGGAATTTGAGGGGGAATAGCAGTGAACCATAAGGAGCAGAGATGTAAGGTAAGGTTTATTTAAAGTACTAAGTGGGGCCAGTATGGGGTTAAATTATGGATTTGGGGTGGACATGCCCTTTAACTCTACAAAGGTAGGCTCTGGAGGGGCTTAGGGGGGGAAAAATATGGCAAATGTTTTTTTTTAAAGCTGCAGCTTCCTATTGACCATTACTTAATTTTTCATATACTTATCCTTTAAGCTTTTAAATACTGAATGAATTGGCAATAGGAAACACATTTTTGTATTCCCATTCGTGTGGCGGTTCTGTGCATTTTTCAAATGCACTGCTGCCTGAAGTTTTGTGCAAAAATGCAATACATTTTCATTGCATAGAATAAATAACCAAAAAGCATTTCTATTTGATAGTGGGGATGTAACCCTAATCATGTGCATACAGACTAAAGTAACAGTTTCTGCCTCTCCCAACAAATCTTTTGCCAACACAAATTGAAACTATACCAGAAGAAAGACTGGATTAATGTAGTAACCCCAGAGGATATGGAATTTAAAAGGAGCTACTATAATGTCATCTGCTTCCTTTACTAGAAATGGTTTTCCCCAGTCATATGGCAGCATTCACCAATGGGTTAATCTCCACATCCACCCCCACGGACAGGAACTAGTTAACGTATTTAAGCCTCCCCCTCACTTCCTGTGATGTCTTTTTTTTCCTGTCCGCTTCGCTTACCTGCCAATATAGAGTTGTCCAGGAGTCCTTCTGCCTCTTCCTGATGCCCCCCGTGTGTGCCTATGGAGGTCTTGCCTGTGGTGATGATGGCCTAGGTGTCGGGCCTGCCGGTACCCCTTCAGGGGAGTTGAGCCCGGCCATGTGTGTGGAATTTAAGTAGAGGCGCGGCCGTTCGGCGCGCGTGTGTAGTGCGCGCGTCTCTTCCGGGTTCGGCTGGCGTCTGACGTCATTTCTGACGTCAATTTGATTGTCTGAAGAAGGTACAGCTCACGTACCGAAACGTTACACTTTGGTGTACTCTGTGTATGCAACAATAAATAATACACAGACATTTAAGACTGATGTACATGGTGTTTATTCCTTTGCTGACGTCATTTCCAGGCGCCGGCGTCCTGAGTCGCGGACGTCATCGCGTCTTCGCGCTGCCAGCGTTGCAGAGGGTTTAACCCTCAGCCTGAACAGTCTCAGCGTGGGAGTTTCTTCAGTGAGAGCCTCTGTCTGCTTACCTCTGTTGCTGTTTGTTACACAGCCTGGTAAGTGTGAATTGCATGGGTTTTTTTTTCTGTTTAATGTGTGTTGTTTGAGCCCCTGGATCCTCATTCCCTTCCTGCTTGTCTTTTAGCTATTGAGTCAGGGAATGGGAGCAAAGGACAACCCAGGGGACCTAGGTAAGCAGGATTTCTCTATTTTTTCATCAAGAGAGATGGCATTTAATCTGCAGAAATTTTTATTTCCTTGCAGCCTTTCAGTGTCGGATAAAGGGAAGAAGTCTAATCATTCCGAGCCAGGAGGATTGACTGAGCCAGCGGGAGCTTCTTCTTCAAACACAAGCCTGCAGTTAGACTCTTTGGTGTCTGTGCTAAAACAGGCCATAACTCAAGCTGTTCAAGAAGCTAAGAAGGCTAAGAAGAAGTCAAAACACACAAAGCATGCTACGTGTTTTTCACAGTCAGATTTGTCGGAAATATCTTCAGAATCCGAGGATTCTATTCAGTATCTGTCAAAAGAGGAGGAGGATGAGTTGGAGACAGAGTCCAGTTTTGATACTGCCATGATAGAACCCCTAATTAAGACTGTTAGACATCCCTTGTCTTTCTCCACAGAGGAGCCCAAGATGTCAGCAGCCGATAAACTTTTCCCGTCGATCGAAAAAATATCTACTACCTTTCCAGTGCATCAGGCAATCGCAGAGATAGTTTCCAGTGAATGGAAAAAAACACAGAAGAAGGTAGTCACGGCGGGAAAATTCTCAAAGAAATACCCGTTCTCGGAAGCAGAGTTAAAACTATGGGAAGTTCCTCCAAAGGTGGATTCTGCAGTGGTACGTTTAGCCCGACGAACTACTTTACCATTAGATGACGCCTCAGTCTTTAAGGACCCTATGGAGAGAAGGGTGGAATATAATTTAAAAAAATCTTTTGTGGCTTCAGGGGCTTCATTAAGACGTGCAATTGCTCTCACTTCGGTCTCCAGGGCCATGAAGGTATGGGCTCAAGAAACAGAACAAGCACTGGGTTCCAATGTAAAAAGGCCAAGGATTAAGGGAAATGTTCCAGGACATCAGGAGAGCTATTGAGTTCTTTGCCGAAGCATCAGTTGACTTAGTCAGATTAGCTTCCAGGGCATCAGCTTTAAATGTAGCCTCAAGAAGGGCCTTATGGCTAAGACCTTGGTCAGCAGATACAGCCTCCAAGGCGAATTTATGTCAGATTCCGTTCGAAGGTTCCATGCTTTTTGGTGACAAGCTTGATGATATAATCTCTAAAGCGTCAGGGGGAAAGAGCCTTTTTCTCCCCCAAGATAGAAGGATGAAGAGAGGCCGTGTGGAGTATAACCCCAGAGATCGCTCCTTTCGTCCCTCAAAAACGTTTAAAGCAGGAAAGGAGCCAAGTAGACAACAGTCGTGGAAGACAGGAAGGCAGGCCTTCTCTGCTACCAAGTCAGCCTTCCACAATAGGATGCCCCGACCATAGGGAGACGAAGGTCCAGAGTCAAGTGGCAGGCAGAATATAGAAGTTCCTGGGCGTCTGGACCGCATCAACAGGGGGTCCTAGATATTGTAGAAAAAGGGTACCAGATACATTTTTTTGCATACCTAAAGAAAAGCTATTTTGTTTCCACTCATGTACCAGAAGAAATGGAGGCACGAGCAGCAATTTTTCTTTATGTGAGTCAACTAAGAGAATCAGCAGCAATCGAGCCAGTGCCTCTTCTGCAAAGAAGAAGAGGTTTTTATTCAAAACTTTTTTTAGTAAGAAAGGAGTCAGGCGCTCTAAGGCCAGTGTTAGACTTAAGAAGATTAAATCGGTTCCTGACAAAGAAAGATATCAGATGGAATCCTTACAGTCCATAATAAAGGTGGCGGAGAAGGATTGTTTTTGACCGCATAGACCTAAAGACGTCTATTTCCACATTCAATACATCCGGATTCAAGCCGATTCCTAAGATTCCAGGTCGACGGGAAAGATTGGCAGTTTACCTGCCTTCTGTTTGGTCTCTCGCACCTCGCCAAGAGTGTTCACAAAAGTCGTATGGCGGTAGTGGCTTTTCCAAGATTGCAAGGAATCGCGGTATACCACTATTTGGACGACAATTAGTAGTCGCAGGGTCAGATAGATGTGTGCCTGTTAGGGATCTTCAGGGAGAGTCCCTGCAAACCTCTCACTGGACGCAGAGTCTAAGCGTCTGTCGGTCTTCTCCAGAGTCTCTGATGGTGAGGATGTTGTGCGGCAGACAGACAACACAGGTTGCGGCTCCAGATCAAAGTTCACAGAAACCAACCCGCAGTGTAGAGAGGCAGCTGGTAGGAGAAACAGGTAAGAGCAGATAGGGGCACTGGAGGTAACATAACTGAGTGGCAAGGAGACCACTCCAAAAATACTGGAAACTGGAAATAGGTACAGTTGGATTGTATAAATACGGAAACTGAACTGGAAACAGGTGCTGGCTGGGATGAAATGGAGACCCAAAAGTTGAACTGGAAGCAGGTGCTGGCTGGGTAAAATGGAGACCCAAGGCTGACTGGAAGCAGGCACTGTCTGGATGAATTGGAGACCAAAAGTTGAACTGGAAGCAGGTGCTGGGCTGGTGAAATGGAACCAAGCTACTGGAAGCAGGCAACGGGAACAAGCTGAGCAGACTAAATCACAAAAAAGGGAGCTGAAGACAGAAACCAATTGAATCTGAACTGGCAGCAAGAAGCCACCACATGAAGAGACTTATAAAGGACCCTTCAACGTCATCATCATGCGTCGGAGCGTGCCCGCGCACGTCTGCGCACGCGCCTAGGAAGAGGGACTGCCATTCCCTCCGCGCGTCACCAACAGACGCGCGTGTGCATGGAGCGCCTGCGCACACGCGGCAACGCAGGAACGCGCCCACAGGTAAGAACCGGAGCCTTACAGTGCCCTTCACACAAGGGAAGTATTCAAGCCTTCGAACATCACGGTTGGATTATAATTACAAAAAGAGCAACCTAACTCCATCCCAGTCTCTGCTGTATCTAGGGGCACTGTTTCAGACAAGAGAAAATCTGGTATCTCTTCCCTCGAACAGAATCTCTATCTTGAAGAAAGAAGTTCTCAAATTGAGAGTTTTTTTCTCATTCTTGAGAGTTTTGGGCCTAATGGCAGCAACCGTATTTCTAACTCCGCTGGGCAAGGTGGCATATAAGGCCTCTACAGATGTTTCTCTGCTAACCAGAGTCAGAGAACCGCATCACCAGATGAACAGGAAGTTAATTCTACCTCAAAAATTAAAAGCAAGCCTAGTTGTTGGCTAAAAGACGAGAACTTAGAGAAAGGCTACTCTTTGACTCCTCCTCAAAGTTTATGCATAACTACAGACGCTTCAGAGTCAGGTTGGGGAGCAGTAGGCCTGGGAAAGACAAAACAAGGCAGATGGAAGGCGGAAGGAGTTCCATCAAACATTTTGGAAATCAGAGCCATAAAAATGCCTAATGCAGTTCCATCCAGAGATCGAAAATCAAGAATTTTGTAAAAAGCGACAATAGAACAGCAGTAGCATACTTAACAAAACAAGGAGGCACAAGAAGCCAGACGCTACTAGCAGAAGTGGAGCCAATTTTTTTCTTTTGCAGAAAGACATCTAAGGTCTCTTTCAGCAGTATTTGTACCAGGAAAAGAAAATCAGGTGGCAGATTTCCTGAGTCGCAACACCATAGACACAGGGGAATGGAGTCTGAATGTAGAAATATTCTGAATGTTGTGTCAGAAGTGGGGCCACCCACAGTAGACTTATGGCGACAAAATTCAACTCGAAATGTCAGCTCTTTTTCTCCAGAAGATACTGTCAGGAAGCTCTGGCAGTGGATGCCCTGCAGCAGCCATGGAATCAAGGTCTCGGATATATATTTCCACCTGTCCCTCTAGTATGGAGGTCCTTGATCAAGATCAACGGAGGGAGCGGAGGTAATAGCTGTAATCCCGGCTTGGCCCAGGAGGCCATGGTTTCCACTGCTAATGTCTCTGGCAGTGGACTGTCCGGTGCCTATTCCATCCTTCCTAGGTTGTCTGGCTCAGGGCCCAATCCAATGTCAAGACTTCGAACACCTGTCACTGATGGCCTGGCGTTTGAAAGAGCAACCTAAAGGGGTTGGGGTTTCAAGAGTGATCTGTGGGTTTCTTACTAAATCAGAAGGCTAGCGACTTCCCAGAAATATTATAAAGTCTGGCAAAGTTTGCCAGCATAGCAGAAGAAGAAAACTTCTCATGTCTTGATCTTAAACCTGACGTTGGACGTAGTGAAGTTCCTATTTTTAGGGTTTAAAAGAAACCTGCACATCAGGACTCTAAAATCTCAAGTGTCAGCAATTACTTCATTAACAGGAAAATCCTTTGCTCAGGAGCAGTTATAAAAATTCTTTCAGGCCATGATTAGAGTAAGACCTAGAGGCCAGCCAGCCTTCCAAAATGGGATCTTCCTCTAGTCCTAAAAGCCCTCACAGCTCCACCCTTTGAGCCTTTGGAGCAAATTACAGATTGGTTTTTGACCATTAAGTTAGTCTTCTTAGTAGCCATAACATCGGCCGGTCATTTGGGGACCCTCTCTTCCAAACCCCCGGACACGTCGTTCTAAGAACAGAGTTAGGCTTAGGCCTTCATTTAACTTCCTGCCCAAGGTCATATCAACTTTCACATGAACATGGAGATATCTCTTCCAGCTTTTTTCCCTGAGCCAAAGTCAGAAAAGGAGTCAGTCCTGCATGCATTAGATCTGGTCAGGGCAATTACAATGTATCTTTCCCGCACAAAAGAATGGAGGAAGTCAGACCATCTGTTTCTAATCGCTAATGGATCAGGAAGAGGTCAAGCTCCTACTAAGAGAACATTGAGTTCGGGGATTGTCTCTTGTATTAAAAAGGCTTATACACTGAAGGATAAAAAGGTTCCCCTTGGTCTCAAGGCCCATTCAACCAGGGCCCTGGCTTCCCGTGGGTTATGCAGGCCGAACTGGGATCAATAAAGTTTGCAGAACAGCCAGATGGTCCTCACCAGAACTTTTTTAAAATCATTATAGATTATATAGTATATAGTATGTAATGGCCTCTCAAGAGGCAGGCTGTGCTGCAAGAATAAATGTTTTTGAGCATCATATCTGTCTCCGCCTGCCCTCGTTTGTTGATGGTGCTTGGTACATCCCATTGGTGAATGCTGCCATATGACTGGGGAAAATAAAAATCAAATCATATTTACCGTGATTTTGGTTTCCCAGTCAGTCTGTTGGCAGCATTCACTGCAACCTGCCCTGTGAGTTAGTTTATGTTTTTAAGCTTTTGAATGGAAGACATCACAGGAAATGAGGGGGAGGCTTAAATACGTTAACTAGTTCCTGTCCGTGGGGGTGGATGTGGAGATTAAACCATTGGTGAATGCTGCCATACAGACTGACTGGAAACCAAAATCACGGTAAATATGATTTGATTTTTTTTTTCTGTCTTCGACAGACTGCATTTCAGGAACTTTAGCTCTCATTTAAAACAGTCAAATCTCTGTGCTGCCTTTTTTCCTGTTTCCTGTGGTTGTTCATGTCTGGTGAAATACAGGTTTAAAGTGTACTTATTGCACAATGGACATCTATAATGAGCCAAAAGGACTCCCCTGTGTGGCCGCTACGGGGATTTAATCACAATTTCATCTTTCTGAATCCTTTTTTCGTCTTGAATACCATGAAACAAATTCTAACCTTAAAAGACCTATGGTACTAAAGTTTAGAAAAACAAGTCCAGTACACATCAAAATCTAAAGTCTTTAAGTAGGGTCTTTATCATACACTAAAAGCCAACAAGAAATTTTTTTAAAAATTAGCGATTGATTCTTCAAAAAGAGATTTATACTATATTCGCTGATAGGGTTTAGGACCACAAGGGTTTGTGTAAAGGAGGCTGTCAATAGTCTTTGTGTTTTGAAATTATGTAAGTCCCTACATTGTGTGTAAATCTAACTTTTCTACAAATAAAAATAAAAAAAATAGAAATTTTGTATTTTTTTATTTATTTCACCCAAAATCCAGTCAAATCTCAAGAAACAGTAAAAAAAAAAAAGTTTATTTGTTAAAGTATACAGCAGAAGGCGTTCCTGCCACCATTTCCTCTCACATAATGAAATCCAAGGTAGGCTATATATAAAATCGCATACCTTGATTGTAATAGTTTATCAATTAGCAATGTTTTTCAAGATATTGTTAACCTTTTTGTGAAAACCTTCCTGTGTCACAATGTTACATAACAGGGAGATGTATTAAAAGTATTCACTTAAAAAATATTGAATCCACAATAAGGTGTTTCTGAACGTAGAGTTACCCCTCTCTATGCACCCATTCTATGCGCTTTAAAGGGCAACTAAAGTCTCCAGACAACAGTGTCCCAATAGACAGAGCACATTCACAAACATACAACAAGCTGTGTCTTACCTCTCCCTTTGCTGTGGCCATTGGGTGATTTATGAAAATAACCTGTGAGTACTAGGGGTCACTCCCACAATCCACCTTAGCTGGGTAAACCCCCAGCTTAGTGTCTGCATACAGGCACATGCTCTGTAGAGCTGAACAGATCAAAACTAGGAAGTTGCCGCCTTGCTTCCTAGAAGCTAACAGCCAATCACATTATAGCAGCAGAGATCCTCCCTCTCCCTGAAACAGAACAGGGATTTCAGCTTTTTGTTTTCAAACACATTCAAGGCTCCTGTCCTAATGATATATCCTTTACTTTTCATACAAAAATAAAAGTAATCTTTGCAGTGTATTGCAAAGATAGCATGGCTGTAAGAAACAGAGGGGGAGATTCAATACGGAGAAGAAGGAAAGGGGCATATTGAATCTCCGCCAGAATATTTTCATTTCAGCAAAAATAAAAGTAACTCTGGGGAATGAACCTGCAACTTGTACATTTTTGCTAAAAGCAGAGCTCTTACCTCAGATAAGATAGACACTATATAAACCACCGGTACATGTAGAATATTGTACTAGGAACATAATGGAAACAAAAAATAAATGTAAGTTTGGGGATCAAACTCATGACCTTCTGAACTGTATGTGTCTAAACACAACGTCTTAACAGTGAGCCAACACTGAATACGCTAAAAGCCTAGGTACAACACCAGTGCCTTCCCCAGTGAGCTGAATAAGCTGAGAAAGCCATGTACAGCCAAGCTTTATCTTGGAAGTCCCTGATAAGACTTTGAAAGCTGTTTGTTACCCTGCTGTTTATTTTCCAGCACACTCACACCACTGGTACATTAACTGCAGGGTAACAAGCAGCTTTCAAATCTTATCAGGACTTCCATATTGGTGTGGAGACATCTGTAGAAAAACACTCACCCCAGTATTCACTGCATAGAGACAGTGAATACTGGGGTCAGGGGGCGTGGTTTTTTGATGACTTCATGGGCTGTGGGTTGTACTGGCAACAACTTGGAAGCCTTCTTATTTACAGAATCTATTTCTCACATATACTAAATGCAACATACCAGAGAAGAATCTTACAATGTATAGTGTTTCTGGGGAGATTTTTTTTTTTTTAAATTTAAGTTTAGTTCTCTCTTAAAAGTTATTATATTATTATTATATAATAAAAATATTCCACTTTATTACATGCCGCTTCAACACAACATGTTTCTTATTTTTAACACTTGAGAAAAGGTGCTTGCGGCTCGAACATGTAAAAAACAGCCGGTTGCAGTTATTCTGCCTCAGGCTGTCTGTTATTCCCTCACCTATTGTTAAGTCGAATATTTAATAAAAGTACTTATTGTTCAAATGGTGCCAATTTTGACCCAACCAATTAGATGTTTGGCTTTTAAATTGTGAATAACATCGATTGGTTAGGGCAAAATTAGCACCATTTTTAATGATAAGACTTGTATTACATCTCCTTGTTATTGCTTCTACTGTTGAGCTACTGTCTTTATTTATGAACAATTATGATAAATTGTAAGAGGTATAACAATCTTTTTTGTTCAGTCTAAAGAAATCCCCACTGACCTTAACTGTGGGGTTAAATGGGATTACAACTTAAAAGGCACACCTAAGAGTTAAAACTATTAATATTTTTATTGGGTACTTTTTATATGGGAGGTCTTCCTTGAGGATCTCTAGTCTTATGAGTAAGGACTGTTTAGTCTGAAACACGTTAGGCACCATAATGTGCTATATATCTTTGGGTTTGCTCACCCTTTACAATGTGTTCCATCTGGATTTTAATCTGTACAATAAAGATATTGTGATTTATTAAATAGCCTGCCTCGGATTTCATTATGTGAGAATAGGGTGCCTGGGAACGCCTGCTTGCTGTACCTGTTGTGTGGAGAGGAGCACTCCTTGGTTCTCTGTGCACACCATCTTGCATTGTACACGCATCCTCGGTTGCTATGAGAACGGAGGAAGGCCGGAGCCGCTACAGGTATCCTCACTGCTTGTTAAGTATATTTGTTGCTGAAAAGATATATATGCGATGATGAAAGGGTTCATTTTCCTCACTCCTTAAGCCACAACAACCAGGTGCATACCCACTGAGATTGCACCTATGAAATGAATACTCCAGAGAGAGAAAAAATGTTGACATTACCAGTATTAGTTTTGCAGTTGTTTTGTAGCGTACAATTGGAAATGGATGATAATCCCAATATGTTTTTATGTAGGTTATCTGTTATTCTATTTCATTTGCAGTTTTTGATTGACAAAGACCAGAATCCCAAATGGAACCCAGCTCATTAGAAGAAGTGACTAATGAATATCTAGACATCTGTTTTGCATCACTAGGAAGCATGACCTCAAGCTCTAACAGGGACACCTGTTTTCAATAAAGTGTGTTTGTGGTACAGTCTAATGTGTGTCAGCATTTATTGCCATCTGTTTGTATTTGATCTACACTATTTCTAAGGAACATTTGTTTGACTTTTTTAAAAAAAAGTTCCTAGAAATTTTCTGATAAAAAATTTACCATGATGCTATGTTCTGGAAGTGGGTATTGTCAGCAAGGTCTCTGTTTTCGGATGACACAAAACCTTGTCGACCATTAAAAACTACAGATCATGTGCAATTGTTGCAGGTGGATCTAGATATATTGTCACATTGGACTACTAGTATTTTGTGCTTAAATGTATAAACTTTTGTCAAGGCACACCTGTGTTCTTCATGTGGGACTTAATGTTGTAATTACCCATTTACCCTACACAAAGCCCACATTTTTGTTTAACCCTCTTTTCTAAATGATCATGACACACAATGTTGCTTAGAACCCATTTAAATTTGGACCTTTTCCCCCCTTCATATTTATCGCTCAGGTGTTGCTAAAAATATTACTAACTTAAGATACAGCTTTTAAACATTGGTCAAATTGTTTATAACAGTAAGCAATGTGGACACTACATCTTGTATACATTACTATTGGTACAGGAGAAATGGGAGAAAAAAATTGATTTCAATGTAAATTAACAGTAAGGAGGTTGAATAAAGACATATGTCCATGTCCACCTTTTCACCCTCCTTTTTAACCCTACCTAACAGTTCATACAGAGGATGGGGAAAAAAAAAAAACAGCTAAAAAAAGGGAGGGGTTTCCTTCCCGACTCCAGCAATCAGAACTGCAGTATATGTATTATACCAGTAATACTCAATCTTTTTTAGTTTTACAAACTTATCTATCCCACTTTTAAAGCTATTCAATGAACTTGCATTACCACAGTTTCACAGTTTTACCGTTCTCACTATAAATCATGCTTTCCTTACCTGAAGATGAAACTTCTTTTCTTTCAATCTTAATGGATGTCCATGTGTCCTCTGATATGACGCTTAGTTGACAATGCATCAGAGATTTTATTGTATGACCCATTAATATATTTGTTTAAAGTGATCATATCCCCACGCACATGTTGCTTCTCTAATTTAACAGCCCTAACTTGTTGAATCTGCCTGCATAGTTAAGTCCCTCTATTTCCTTCATTATTTTAGTTGCCCTTCTCTGAAACTGCTTCCATTTCCAAGATGTCTCTTTTTGTATATGGAATTCCAAACCTGCACCGCATATTCCAATTTATACAAGACAATATCTTGCTAGATCTAGCCATTGCTGTCTGGCATTGTTGCTGCAACTAAGTTTCTGTTATCTACTAAAACCCCCAATATTTTTTCCATTAGAGATTCACTTAGCACAGAGTTATTTTATAGTGTAGGTGGTACCAGGATTGTTATACCCCAAATGCATCACATATCAATATTTATCAATATTGAATCTCATCTACCATTCTGCTGCCCATTTTGATAATCTATCTAGGTCTGCTTGCAGCATGCACATCATTTTGAAGTTTTCAAACTCTGCATAGTTTAGTGTAATCAGCAAAGACTCTTGCTCTCAATGCCCCCTTCTAAGTCATTTATGAACAAATTAAAAAGAATATAAAACATTTACTGACTTTAACATTCTATATATATATCTTTGGGGATTTGATAAACAAGAAATACAAGTACTGTTTAAAATATTGTAACACTTCAAAGCTAAATTACAATTTATTAACGTAACAGATGATTTAACGTTCCATCTACACATGTCAAATCCCTGTAGTGTTTGCTGCCATCATTCATATTCATACATGTTGTCTGGATTAAATGCTTTATAATCAACATTATAATTTCTTTTAAGTAACTATCCAGGAGTTGTATACTCCCCATCTGCGCTTCTTACTTGAGATACAGTAACACGCTAATTATTACTCATCCGCAGAACCCGAGAAAAGAGTGGAGAAAGTGTAATGCCTGTAAGGCATTTTTTAACAGATGCCTGTTAAAAGGCAGATATTTTCACACTACTATGTATCACAATATTAAGTGGAATTACATCAGTGTCTGTGCCGTTAATACTATTATGCCACAGGCCTCCAGGAAAAATGCCATTAAACCCACACTAACCCAAAGTTTAGCTAGGTGTAGGTTTAACTCCATTTACCACAAAACACATGAGCTGATTTTAAAAAAGTTCTGATATTAAGTCAGGTTGTAGCAGCTGCACGGTTTGGTCCCAGAAACCCCCACAACCAGTGCAAATCTCTTTTGAAAGTTACATTATGTATATTAAATTGGTAAGACTTTAAGAATGGATTTTAGTGCAGCGCCTCTCCTTAAATAAGTCTTTATATGTTTAAACACGTCAATCAACTATATATAATTTCGAATGTAATTTTTTTTTCTACATCAGAAAACATGCCATATCCCCTGCAAACATTTGGAGGTCTAGATCATGATGACCTGGGCATGTAAGATTTTGATAAATGCATTTTATAGATTTTATTGGATAGCATGAACATATTTTCCTCCTCCATTATTAATAATGTTATTAAAATCACCCCCATAGTTAGAAAGCTGAAAGGTTAGTCTAACTTAAAATGCTGCCTGATGTTCTGTTACCTATGTATGTTTGCAAATACGAAAGCCTGGCTGAAAAAATGGGTGAATTGGAGATAATGGCTTGAATATAAAGTATGATGTAATAGGTATATCAGAAACTTGGTTGAACTTTTCTCAAGACTGGGCTGTAAATTTGAAGGGTACTCCTTTTTAAGCAGGTCAGCGAAAAATGGAAAGGAGGAGTATGTGTTTATGTTAAAAAAGAATTGAACCATTTTAAATAAGAGATAAACTGGCGATATGGATGTTAAGCAAGGCAAATAGGGTGGAATCAGGTAACGGAAAGGGGGGTATGTCATTGTGGGTGTCTGCTATAAGCTGCCAAATGCTAGCAGGTAGGGAGTCAGTCGGCTTCATATGCAGTTGGCAAGGGCTGCAAGTTTAGAGAGTGTACTATTATGGGAACTTTAATTTCCCTGACATTGATTGGTTTAGTGGAACTGCCAACACGAAAAAGGGTGATGAGTTCCTGAATTTGCTGCAGGATAATTTCCTCGCCCATGTGGTTGAAGTTCCTACAGAAAAGGAGCTCTGTTGATCTGGAATATCTAACATTGTGGAGCGTATTATAGATTAAAGGTAGCTGGAGGCTTAGGAATAGTGACCATGAAATAGTGTTGTTTAGTGTGTGTCATGAACGCCAGTTCGCTGGGCATGTGATCTGACAATCGAAATTGCTGTCACAACGTGAATTTTTACAGCTTTGGCGATGCCCCACAATCACTTTTGAGACTCACTGACTATGCACACCCCTGTCCTGGCAGCTAAATGGTTAACACTATACCATTCACTCCAGCAACTAACTGTTATTTAGTATCATCTTTCACAGCAGTCAGAGTTAATTAGTATTTACACTAGCAAAGCATTCCATGCACTTAAAGACCATCCAAACACAAGTAAACTTACAAGAGGCTTACTGAATTCTTTTAGACATCACAGACAAAACTTATTAAATTTTACATTTAATATTTCAAAGGTGGACAGTGCATATAATAAAACAAAAATAAGAAAAATGGTCTTACAATAAAATGACAAATAGTACAATATAGGTCCAAACGGTTATATAAAATAGAAAGGATAAAAATATTCACAGACCCAAACTACTCACTGAATAAGTCTCGGGGCAAGAAGGAACACTATGATCCATACCCATTAAGCATGTCCCCTCATTATGACAAAGTTAAAGAGGTTACAGTGTTTTTTTAAGCCCATTGATATAACCTTCCCCTCCTTGCTATCGCATGAGTTGGGAGTATCCAGAATGTCCAGATTTATGAACTAGCCAAAAGCTTTCATTCCACAAAGTTAAAGGGGAACTGTGGTCTCCAAACAAGTTAAATGAAAGGCCATTTTCCTACCTTTTAACGAGCCATCAACCACCTCTCTACGTGCTCCACAGCCCAAGATATAAAGAAATGACTGACCAGAAAGTTAATGGGTGGGAGGCTGACATGTGACATTCCTCAGGCTTCTCCTGCACAGTCCGCCGGCGAGCACAGCCTCAGACTCCCTCAGTGTGTGAGGGAGACAGGAGTCCCTCCTCCTCTCTGCTGTGAGAAGTTCTGACCGAGAAGGTAGGGAATCTACAGCCCTGCCTCTCCCACTATGTAAAAACAGCCTTTTCAGGCAGAGTTCTCACTGAGGCTGATTCCACAGAGTTTTCTGTAGGGGGGGAGGTGTATGAGTAACCACGGCACCGCGAGTAGGCAGGGCTTTGGCACCCACAAGGGTGGGGCTTAGGCACCTGCGAGTGGGCGAGGCCACAGAACCCAAGGGTGGGCGGGGCCACATGGGCTGTAAGATCATGGGCCATGGGGGCCTGCAACTGGAGGGACCCTGGGGTCCATGAGTGGGAGGACCAGGGGGGCTGCAAAGGGGGGAGGAGACAGGACAGATTGACTGACAGTTTTTAGAGCAGGAAGTGCAGGGGACCTGGTGATGCTGCTGCCATATCACACACAAAAAATGTAATATCTTCAAAACTTCAAAATAACAATGGAAATAAATTGCAAAAATTCTCAGGGGAGCAATTCCATCAATTTACAGCAATTAACCTAAAGTTTTTGGACAACAGTTCCCCTTTAAGAAGATTCTATATATTTTTGATTGTACTTGTAACTGGGATATATTATTATTATTGTGGATTTTTATAGGCGCCAACACTTCCATAGCGCTTTACAATACATGTATACATTCACATGCCCTGCCCAAAGAGCTCAATCTAGCACATTTGTTTGACCACATTATTGTGGGGGGAACTGGAGTGCCCGGAGGAAACCCACGCAACACGGGGAGAACATACAACTCCTTGCAGATGTGGACTCAAACTCTGGACTACAGCTCTGCAGGCATCAGTGCTATCACTGAGCCACCGTGCTGGATACAGACCACATATTCCTCCCCGTAGTATTATGGACTCCTCCATGTTGGGTATCTTTTTAATGGGCCTACCTTCCCATTCACATATAATATGGTTCCCATATCACATATTCCAATACAGAAATATATATTTTTTATATGGCTATCCTTAAGGTGACCTCTAGCTGTGAGAATTCCAGATACATGTGTTCGGCCCCACATTGTCTAGAAGAGAAGATCTGGCTTCTGCTTCACTAACCCTAATATAACACTGGGGCTGTTTCCAGGGTGGAATGGCATTTTTATAGGTCCTTTGATAGTGCTATACTAATAGTTAACCCATTCATGTCCAAGTCACTACACACTCTCCGTGACAAGTATAGTTATCGAAAGGAAAAGTGTGCTGGGTTAACAGACTAATTTAAGAGAGCAAATTTTTCGAAGGTTCAAAGCAGCTCTTCAGAATGTCAAACTGGGATAAAGGTATTATCAGGTAAAGGTACTAAACAGAAGTGGACTGTGTTTAAGGTGATTTTAAGGCATTTCACATCTAAATTTATACCCTTGGGAATAAATGTAAAAAAAAAAATTTCACACCCATGTGGCTAAATTCTGATGTAGAGTGAAATGGAAAGGAAGAAAAAGGGATTTAAAACATTTTAGTCAGAGAAATGGAAAGGGCCTTTATTACATTCCTTGTTACAGTTTTTATAATATAAAGAAATCAAGCTAGCTAAATTAATAATGAAGTTAGGATAGCAGAACAAAGCATACCTAAGCCTAATTTTTTTTTTAAGTATGTTAATAGTAAGAAGATGAGGACTGAAATGTGGCACTATTAATTAATGGGATAAGATTGTTACGAAGGATGGCGATAAAGCAATATCTTAAATATTTTTTTTCCCTCTGTATACACTATAGTAATCCAAGTATATCAGATTCATAGAGTAATAGTGCAATAATGGTATAAAGAATGCAAGTGCACTTTGGTTAACCGAGGAGATCATACAGAATACTAAATAAGGTTAATTTAATAAATCTCCTGGACCAGTTAAAATACATCCTCGGGTCCTTAGGGAGCTAAGTTCAGTTTTATCTAGGCCATTGTTTCTTATATTTGCAGATTCCCTCATGTCCAAATGTGTGCCTCCGATTGGAAAAAACCTGATGTTATTCCAATATTCAAAAAGTGTAGTCTGTTCACAGCCGGTAATTACAGGCCTTAAGTTTACCTTCATTGTTGGGAAGATACTGGAAAGTTTAATAAGGGAACATATTCTAGAGTACGTTTCAAGGACTGACATTATAAGTAATAACCAGCATGGATTTAGGAGGAATAGATCTTGTCAAACTAACTTGCTTGGCTTTTATAGGAAGTAAGTAGAAATTTAGACTCTGGCATAGCTGTAGATGTAGTATACTTGGATTTTGCAAAGTCTTTTGATACAGTACCCCCCATAGGCGACAAAGTATAAGCTTTATCTGTTGGTCTGGGGAGTCACATTTGTATATGGATAGAAAATTGGTTAATGAATAGGATGCAAGTTGTTTTATGGGTCTTTTCAAATATGGACTAAAGTGCTAAATGAGGTGCCAGAGGATTCTGTGTTGGGGCCGCTTCTATTTATCTGTTTATTAATGATTTGAAAGTGGTATTCTGTGTTTGCTGACGACACAAAACTTTGCCACCATTAAAAACTTCAGAGGATGTGCAATTGTTTGCAGGGTATTAGCTAGTTTGGCTATGAGATTCAAGGCTGTAAATGTAAGTGATGCATTTTGTACATAAAATCCTTGTGCTGCTTATACTATAGTTTATAGTATTTGATTTGAATAAGACATATATCCATCCAGTCCAACCCTCTAGCAATATCCTCATTTCCTGCCTAACTGTTGATCCAGAGGAAGGCAAAAAAAACCACCAATTTATGAAGGGGAAAAAATTCCTTCCTCACTCCAAGTGGCAATCGGAAATTTTCCTGGATCAACTCTACTTTATGTATCAATACCAGTAACTTGCAACATTCCTTGTTTGCAGAAAACTCATCCAGCTTTTTTTTTAAATCTAACCAATGAACCTGCAATAACAACGTCCACTAAGACCGTCTCTATAGCTTTATCGTTCTCAACAGTGAAAAACCCTTTTTGGCGAACTTGAAGCCTAAACCTTTTTTCTTCAAGTCTTAAGGGATGGTCCTTGGGTCCTTTGACATGTTCTATTTTGGAACAATGCCCCAGATATAGTTTATTGTATGACCCATTAATGTATTTATACACGTAAATCATATCCAACGCAAGCGCCTTTTCTCCAGCGTACATAATTGTAACTTTTCCACGTCTCTCTTCATATTCAAGCTCCCCCAATCCCCTATTAATTTAGTTGCCCTTCTCTGAACCCTTTCCTTTCAAAGATGTCCTTTTGTGCACAGGATTCCAAAATTGCACTGCATATTCCAAATGAGGCCTTACCAATGCTTTGTAAAGACGAGAATTACAATTTCCCTCCCTTGAATCCATACCTCTTTATACAAGACATACCATGCTGGGCTCTGGCTGTTTCCACCTGGCACTGCTTGCTACCTTTAAGTTTGTTAACCAGCAAACTCCAAGACCCTTTCCAACAGGGATTCACTTACCACAGAGCCATTTAGTAAAAGTAGCACAAGATTTTTAAGTCCAAAATGCATCACCTTACATTTACCAACAATTGATTTTCATCTGCCAATTAGCAGCCCATGTACAATCTATCTAGATCCCCCTGCACGATTTGCACACTCCTCTGAAGTTTTTGATGTGTCGACAAAGTATTGTGTTGTCAGCAAACACAGAACAGACACACCTTGCTGACAATTCCCACTTCCAAATCATTAATAGATTAATAGAAGCGCCCCAAACACAGAACCCTGTGGCACACATTAGCACTTAGTCCATAATGATGAAGCCCCATTACAACACTACCCTCTGCACCTATTCATTAACCAATTTTCTATCCATGTACAAATGTGACTCCCCAGACCAACAGACCTTAGCTTATACATTAGTCACCTATGGTCGCTATGGGGACTGTATCAAAAGCCTTTGCAAATAAAAGTAAAAAAAAAGTAAAAACGTAAACTACTCTACTACTATTCTACTACTTCCTCTAAAAACCAAGCAAGTTAGTTTGACAAGATCTATTCCTCTAAATCCATGCTGGTTACTACTTATAATGTCAGTCCATGAAACAACCTCTAGAACATGTTCCCTTATTAAACTTTCCAGGATCTTCCCACCACTGAAGTTATCCCATTAATTAATGGTGGCCACATTCTCAGTCCTCATCTTCTTACTATTAATATACTTAAAAAAATGTTTAGGCCTTAGTGATGCTTTGTTCAGCTATCCTAACTTCATTATTAATTTTAGCTAGTTTGATTGCTTTCTTACACTCATTGTTACAGTTTTTTAAAATCCCTAAAGGCCCTTTCCGTTCCCTCGGCCTTAAAGGGTTAAATGCCTTTTTTTCTTCCTTTCCATTTGCCTCTTTACATCAGAATTCAGCCACCATGTGCGCAGATTTATTTTTTTACATTTATTTCCCAAGGGTATAAATTTAGATGTGAAACTGGCTTAAAATCGCCTTGAACACAGTCCACTTCTGTTTCAGTACCTTTCCTTATATACATTATCCCAGTTGACATTCTGGAGAGCTGCTTTTAACCTGTGGAAAATTTGCCTTCCCAAAATTAAAAGTTAACCCAGCGCACTTTTTCCTTTCGATAACAAAGTTCCAAACGCAACTATTTCATGGTCACTATTCCCTAAGCCTCCAGTTACCTTTTATATCTATAATAAATGTGCTCCACGATGTTAGATATTACCAGATCCAACAGTCCTTTTCTAGTAGGAACCTCAACACACTGTGAGGGAAAATTACCTGCAGCAAATTCAGGAACTCTTGCCTTTTTCTGTGATGGCAGTTCCACTACAATCAATGTTGGGGTAATGAAGTCCCCCATAATAAGCACACTCCCCAACTTGCACCCTTGCCAACTGCATATGAAGTTGACTCACCTCCTCTCGCTAGCATTTGGGCGGCTTATAGCAGACCACCAACATGACATTACCCCCTTTCTGTGCCTAATTCCACCCATATTGCCTCCACTTTACCATCCATATTGCCAGTTATCTCTTCTTTTAAATTTGGCTTCAATTATTTTTTAACATAAACACATACTCTCCTCCCCCTTTCCTTTTTTTCTCTGTCCGCCTAAACAAGGCATATCCTTCTAAATTTACAGCCCAGTCATGAGAACTGTTCATCAACCACGTCATTCAAATGCCATTTCCAATTCACCCATTTTGTCAGCCAGGCTTCTTCACATTTGCAAAACATACATTTTTAGATTATGATCCTGTAATTTTATTCGTACACTTTAATAAACATGCCTCCCTATCCCCTATGCTAGCCCCACCCCCTTTCCACCCACCACATGGCCTATCTACACCCTGTCTTCCCTCCTGGGCTATCTATCCCCAGTGAGATTGCTAATACCCTCCCCCCTAAACCTAGTTAAAAATCTCCTCCATCGCCTCTAGCCATCTTCTCCCCTAAAACAGCTGCACTGCCATCAGTGAGATGCAACCCATCCCTACTAAGCCTTGTAGCCGACAGCAAAGTCTGCCCAGTTCTCAATAAACCCAAACCCTTCTTTCTTACACCGCACTCTTAGACACGCGTTAATGCCCAAGCTCCCGCCGTCTCCCTGGCTTAGCACGTGGCTGCGGTAGTATTTCTGAAAACACTACCCTGGAGGTCCTTGCTTTTAAACTTGGCCCTAGCTCTCGGAAATCATGTGTAAGGACCTCACCTCCTTCTCTAACTTTGTCATTGGCACCAATGTGAACCAAGACCGCCGGGTCCACACCCGGCACCACCCAATAATTTGTCTACACGATCCACCACATGCCGAACCCTAGCACCAGGCAGGCAACACACGTTCGGCATGTAGGGTCTTGGCGGCAATTACCCTTCTACCTTCCTTATAATGGAGTCCCCTACCATTACCACCTGCCTTGCATTCCTGATCCTTCGTTCCTCCTACCTTGTATCAGAGGTGGCAGTCCCTGGGTCCACAAGGAGCTAGCCCCCTCCATACGCTAATTCCGAAGTGTCCTCCTCCACCTCATTACCTAAGGCAGCAAATCTGTTGGGATGGTAATCTGGTAAGAAGCCACCCTACCCTTTCGCCCCCACAACTTTCCCCTAGTAACCCTACAAAACTACCTCCCCCCCCCCCACCTTCTTGTCCCACTTCCACCCACCCTATACTACCGCCCAGCCAGTGCCTCTGACCCCCCAGTTCTACCAATCCCTGCAATGCTGCAAGCTTCCCCCTCTCCACCTCAATCAGCTTCCAAACGGGCAACTCATCACACCTTTACACCTGACACAAGTCTAGCACTTCAAAATTACTGGTGTCCACTTTCAACGCCAGGGAGTGGTATAAAATTTGGAATTTGAGGGGTAAAATACCAGGCGGCCTCCACGCAGGCTCTCCTTCAAACTACAGCACCAGCAACACTCTCATCATCTACCTCCATAGGACCAAACATCACTAGTGACAACGCTGGACCAGCCTCATCCCCAGTGGTACAACTACCTCCTAACTGTTGACAGTGTTACTGCCAGACTCATTAGAACTCGATGATTCTAATCCACTGGGTACAATACTCAGTTTTCTTCGAGCTAGACAGCATAGTACCTAGCAGGGAGGACTGGCCCAGTAGGCTGAGGGGCAAATGCCCCCCCCGGGCTGGTCTCCAATAATCATTTGGGCTGCCACAGAAGGTATTAGTAAGTATTCTGCTTAGGGGCACAAGCGCACGTCTCTAGTACTAACATGAGCAAGGAACAAAAGACTCCTTCTCTGCTGCTGAATGTTCTTTCCTTTGCGGACACTGGTAGCGAATGCTCCTTTCATTAGTCGTGTGTAGTCCTCCAGTTCATTGCAGTGTTAGTCACTCCGTTTCATTAGCCAGTGTTTAGTCAGTCCTCCAGTTCATTAGCCAGTGTTAGTCAGACTTCCAGTTTCCTTACCTAGTGTAGTCAGCCCTACAGTTTATTAGCCAGTGCCAGTGTTGTCAGCCATCCAGATCCTTAGCCATTGTTGTCAGCCCTCCAGATCATTATCCATTTTTATCAGCCCTCCAGTTCATGGTATTGATACATAAAGTAGAGTTGATCCAGGGAAATTTCCGATTGCCACTTGGAGTCAGGAAGGAATTTTTTCCCCCCTTCATAATTTGGTGGGTTTTTTTGTGCCTTCCTCTGGATCAACAGTAAGCAGAAATAAAGATATTGCTAGATGGGTTGACGTGGAGGACGTATGTCTTTATTCAACTCAAATACTATACTACTATACTATTACCCAGTATGTACACCATGTAAAATGAGAATAGTATTCTTAAAATGGGTGTAACTTAAACAAAGTTTGTGACCTTAACAAAGTGGGCGTGGTCAAACATTAGCAATCTACCATGAAAGAGTTACTTTCTCCTCCCCTTGTACCTAGTCCCCTCAGCTACAGAAAACCTCCTCCGTCCATTGTATCAAAAGATAATTTAACAACTTTTGAATAACCTAAGCAAAAGACCTGAAGTTAGCCCCTTCAGGCAAAGGTTGTTATGTGTTACGCCTTACCTGGTTATATCCTCTTAGATTGGCCCCCGGGTGCTATTTATCATTTTTATATACAGCTTGTTAATAAAGTTGGTTTATTATTATTATGCCAGCCCGGCTAATCAAGATGATCATGGGGGTGTAGTTTGCACAGATCTGTCTGTGTATACCATACCCACCAAGGTTGTAGGGTCTTGGTGGGTATGGTATACACAGACAATCGGTGCAACTACACCCCCATGATCTTCTTGATCTAGCCGCGCTGGCAGTAATAATAATCAACCACTTTATTAACAAGCTGTATGTAAAAATGATAAATACGCCGTAGTGTCAATCTAAGAGGATTAGACCAGGTAAGGCGTAACACATAAACTATCCCGTGCTATGTATATAGTACTTAAAATCATATACAAAGTAAAAGTATTTATTAATATACTTGTAAATAATAGAGATAATCAAACCTCAAATAACTCTCAATATATATTATCTAAAAACCAACATACCTCTTCCTAAAACCATAATATGTAATCAATACACTATAATACTCACTAAAATCATACATATCCTATGTTAAATAACTCATATATGGATCCAAATAAAAGATCTTTAGGGGCCCCTAAATGCAAGGCAATAATCAAGGACAGGAAGTATATCGCTGGGAACAACGATAGGCAAGTTCTTAGTAAGTGTAGATTTACCCCCCCTATGGGCTAAAGTAACTTGGTCGGACTGCCAATAATTAAAAAAGGTAACAGGGTCTCCGTATGGCTTGTGAGCTAGGCTAGCTGCCGTCATCAGAATCTGATGTGGCAGACCTACCGAACCACGTAGAGGGCACTCCCCCAACATTCCTAGCTTGGAAACCACTAGGTTTCACAGCGCCATTTGAACCACGGAACGGTACCTGGCAATCAGTAGCTTGTACAACAGTCACAGAGGTCCTTAGGAGCAGCCAAGGCCACCCACTAAGCTACCCACACAGCAATCCCGAGACGTGTAGAGGTACAGTGCGGGTTGGCCGCAGCTCACATAAGCCTACAAGACCTAGGAAGCGACAACCGTCGATCCTTTGAAAGTTTCAGGTGTCGTATACACTTGTTCATCACCGAGACGTATTTTCATATTTCTGGCAGTTTGGGCCCATATTGTCTTAGACCCTATGAGGGGTAACCCATATCTATTGGGAGGTACGGACCATAGATACCTGCCCTATACGCGAGTTACCTTTTTATATATTAGCGTCAGACCAGAGTTACATACTTTACCTCCCATAGGAGGGTAAGTCTAGGGAATAAGGGGTAAAACCAAAAAATACACAAAAAACTAACAAAATGTTAAAATATTATAACTAAAACACTAAAAGTGCTCAGCAAAGTAAACCACAAGTCACAAAGTGTTTGCAGCAGTGTCACTGCCCATGCTACTGCTGATGTCAATGTGTCTCTTATTGGCTCCTGGAAAGATTGTACCGGTCACGAGTAGGAGACGACTTTTGCTCATTGCATAGGGGCTTTAGTACAAGGGGAACCGTTTCCTGCTCTAACTGCTGACACTTCTTCACCCGAAAGTTGTGAAGAACCAGGCGTATATATAGTTTAGTGTGGCAATGAAAGGGTTAAAGGTGGAGCTGGGTAAGTTTTAAAACTAAAACATATTGAGAATTACTGGTATTATACTATATTGCAGTTCTGGTTGACCAGGGATACTTCCTATTGCCATTTGTAGTCAGGATCCCCCCCCCCCCCTTTTTTTTTTTAGCTGTTTGGTTTTTTTTTTTGCCTTCCTCTGGATCAAACATTAGGTAGGGTTAAAAAGGAGGGTGAAAAATGTGGACTTATGTCTTATTCACCTCAAATAACTATACTATACTAAAGGACTTGATGGACGTATGTTTTAATCAACCTCAATAACTATGTTACACGTGTGGTTATATCTACTTACCTAAACCTATGTGCATACAATATGTGGGGAGTAATCACCAGATCTTTAAGGGTATTGTCCACAACCCTTCTTTTAAAATGTTTTTATATAGTGTAGGGCTTAGTCCCCCAGCCCCAACTGCTATATGTTGTAATCTAAAGAACTTCCCCAAACATTACTTACCTTCCCTTTTCCTCTGCCGCACTGCCGGCCCTCTGCTTGTGCGAAAATGCAATCAGAGGGGCGGGACCGTCAGCTCGCATCTGTGATTGGGCTGAGAGGCAGCCAATCACGGACGCGGCTGCCGGTAGATCTGAAAGGCGGAGGAAAGAGGAGATAAGAAAGATTGGGGAAGTTTCTTACATAAAATATAGCGTTGGGCTGGGGGACTAAGCCCTACACTTATAAAATGGGTTTGTAGCTAGGGGGTGGGGATCCAAAACAGGAGGAGGGGGAGGAGAATGGCTGCAGTGCGCATGCCAAACTTCTCCCGGAGGGGAGACAGAGGTATAGTCCTATATGGACTCGCTATCCTCCTGGTGGTTAGTTTTGGGACTTTGGGGGGTGGACTACAGGATAACAAAATTTGGAGCTGGGATGTGAGGTAAGAATTTTTATTTACAGTAGTGGGGGAAATTATAGTTTTGGGGGTGGACATGCATTTAAAGTTAAGATTTAGAGAACATTTTGTAGTATTATTAATAAAGATGGCGCAGGAGCCCCATAGCAAAGCATTTATGTCATGCAATAGGGGACTGGAGAGTTTTACAGTTGCAGGCATTCAGTGGATACCCTTAGAAAAATAAAATAAATTAGATACCTTACATAAACGAGGCAAAATGGGTATTAACTGGAAACTAGGATACCCATCGGACTCAATTCAGTGTTTGCTATAACTGCTTAATTTAGTTAAATGTGTACAGAGTATGACATAGAGGTTATGTCATCAAGAGTGTGTACCTTCTCTCTCTTTTTTACTTTATATAGCACATATTCATACATAAACCACATAAAAATTAGTTAAAGAACATATACCAGCCTCAACCATTAATAACATATAATTTAGCTATTTGTCAGATAAACAGGAGATTCCATAAAAGTTCTTTATTGTTTAAACTGGGGCTAATTTTGCCCCAACCAATCAGATGTTAGCTTTCAAATGTTAAATAAGATCTGATTGGTTGGGGGAACTTTATTAAGTAACCCTGTTAGTTTTGTGCTTTCTCCTCTCCCCCGCCCCTCCAGGCCTTCCCCTCCCACAAAGTTTTTCCTTTTACCCTTTCCCTCCCCTTTTTATGTAGGAGCATAGTATAAATTGCATACACTAATCTGTGGATAATTATATCCTATGATTGATTGGAGGAGAACTTGGGGAAGCCAACAGTCCAACCATCTAGCAATATCCTCATTTCCTTCCTAACTGTTGATCCAGAGGAAGGCAAAAAAAAACCACCAAATTTATGAAGGGGGAAAAATTCCTTCCTGACTCCAGTTGGCAATCGGAAATTTCCCTGAATGTTGCAAGTTACTGGTATCAATACCAGTAACTTCAACATTCCTTGTTTGCAGAAACTCATCCAGTTTTTTTTTAAAAACTGACAATACCTGCTAACAACACGTCCACTGGAAGACAGTTCCACGCTTTACCATTCTCACAGTGTATACAGATGAAAAGCATTTGCTTATTAATTTCAGTCAAGCAAAAAAGTGGTAGAAGTGCACATCTGTTTTCAAACGAAATTCGTTTTATTGCATAACAAAATCACGTTTCGGAAGAACGCTATGTCTCCTTCATCAGGTGCAACCCACACAATAACCCATACCACCATTTTATATACCCAGTGATCAAGTCCATTTCAGGGGAGAGTGGCATAACACCAACTCGTGCAAAATCATGCTCAAATGTCCATAAGGAAAATTGTCAAAATTTTGGGAATATATAATATTATATATATATATATATATATTATATATATATATATTATACATACAGTGTAGAGCTTTTACTAAAATCAATGTATCAGTTTACTGAGTATTTGGTTAACAATTTATATAAATCCCGCCATAAGTGGCAACATTATTCTGTTAGGATATCAAAAACAAACATCAGTTTTCAAAGTGTCAGTTACTGAATACATTTCTTACCATTTGGTTTTATTATAATTTACGCCACAGGTGGCAACATCATTCCAATGTGACACATTTTATTTATATTTGCATTTAAGTATGCAGGTTATGTACAAGTGGTTCTATGGATACAATTAAAACCAACCTAGTACAATAATTTATAATAAACCCCAATGGTAAGAATGTATTTAGTAACCTGACACTTTTGAAACTTTTTTTTTTATGGGTTTTTTTTTTTTTGTTTTTTGGGGGTGATTATGGATTTGGAAGTTGGGTGGGTGGATTAGTTTATCTCCGATGAGTGCTGGTTGTTCCTTTCTCGTTTTCCCCACCGCATCGGTCCATAGTAATAGCATGAGCCTCCATACCCACCTCATCGTATTTGCGTTTGAGCCTTTGATGTAGGGATAGGCGTTCATTTTTAACAATCCCCACAAATTTTAGAGATTTTATGGGTTGCTGATGGGATGGTTTGCCTTCCATTTTGCAGCGAGGAACTATCAAGTAGCGCGCAAAAACTCATGTTAAGTTTTGTTGCTTATAGTAAAGGTGAGTTCATGCTGAGAGATTCCTGAGGGAGAAGGTACAGTGATGGAGTACTTAAGTTTTTTTCTTGTGTATTACAATGTTGGATTGAGCATTTGTGGAGGGATTGGAATAGTTGATGGACCACTGCGAGTCTTTCAGTGTAAGCCCAGCCACGTCTCCCATTTGATCATCAAATTTAAGTTTATAGGAATTTCTAACATTTATTTAGTAGTGAGTAAATATAAGATTTGTATAGGGGTGCGGCTGGGGTTTATCACCAGTAATTTAAAATTTGGGTTGGTTCCAGATGGGGGCCTTTCTGAAGTTTGTCGTATAAAATGTGATGTTTTGCTGGTATTGGAACCATTCGGAAGATTGGGATTTTCAGTTGTGACTTAATTGTAGCCCAGGGTGAGAGTTGGCCTCTCATGATTAATTTGCCCATCGTGTAGATTTGCTATTTTTTTTTTTTTCCGTCCATGATTGCCGCCCTTTTTGGGTTTAGTCAGGTTATAGAAGATTGGAGTCATAGGGCGGGGATGTGCAAATTTAATACGCCTTTAACAGGTGTCCGTACCAGGTTTTTATAGAGTGAAGTATGTACAGGTGTGCCACCATTTTTTTCTGTCTAATTTTGTAGCGGAAGAAAACCATAATAAATCTTTCAGGGGATGGGCGCCCAAAGGATTGCTCCAGTTCGATCCTCCGGTTGTTGATTTTAAGTGTTGGCCCCTGTTAAAGTTGGGCAATTGTAATTCTGACAGCCGAATAGTGTTGTTGTAGGCTAGCAGGCTCCCCCCAATGTCTCTGGGGCGTTATAGGGTTTTTGCTGCATATTCCTCCGTGT
The DNA here is from genome assembly GCA_019447015.1 of Hymenochirus boettgeri. Classification (NCBI taxonomy): domain Eukaryota; kingdom Metazoa; phylum Chordata; class Amphibia; order Anura; family Pipidae; genus Hymenochirus; species Hymenochirus boettgeri. The sequence continues at coordinate 84,356,391 of CM033477.1, forward strand.
GCTTGTTCGCATATAAATTTGGGAGATTGGTGATTGTATGAGTTTTAATCAGGGGGTTTAGAGCACGAGGGGGAAGCGGAATAGATCTAGTAATCTATGGTAAAACTATCATTTTTGACGCTGTTAATACTCCCAAAGAGAGAAAAGTTGTAATGAGTCCCAGGCCTTTTAATTGCCGTGGTTAGTGATTTATTAATGGGGTGTAATTATTGTATATAGAGAGTTGGGTCTGTTCAATCTGATGCAAGAATATGCAAGTATAAAGGGACCAGGCGCAATCAAATTCAGTTTTAGTATGTTTTATGGTGGTGTCGCAAGTGAATTGGGAGGAATTACCTGATTTGGTGTTATTGATTTTTATGCCTAGAGAGCATCCCGAATTCAGAAAAATGGGAGCATAAATGTGGAAGGGGGGTTAAAGGATGGGTTAGGGTGAATAGTCATCATCACGAGAGAGAAGATTTTTGTATTCTGATTGACTAGCCTGTAATTCCCCTTAGATTTCGGGTTGTTCCGAATGTGGTGTGGCAAAGGTCCATGCAGAGAGCAAACATAAGGGGGACAGGGGCAGCCTGTCTAGTGCCGTTTTTTATTGGAAAGGCTTTGGGAAGGAGAAACCCATTTATTTTCAGACGTAGCAGTTGGAGTAGAGTATATGTTATTTATGGCAGAATATTAATGGCCAGATATATATAAGTGGCAGAGGGGTGGCTTTCATATAATCCAGTCTATTCTGTCACACGCCTTCTAATCTCGCATCCAGCGAGAGCGTTATAGAGGGGCAATTGGGAGGAGTGGCAGTGATGGGCTAGTTTTGAAATTGTGGTCGATATTGTCCCGTGGGTTTCTCTGTCCGGGATGAAGCCCCGGCGAGAACCCACCGGACACTATACAGACACCCATCTGTCTTGGTCAGTTGTGGAAGCAGTCAGTTCAGTCGTGTTGGCTAAAATCGTGGTGAAAAGTTTTATGTCGGTGGTTTAATGAGGGAATTGTTCCTGTAGCCTGGAGCATTTGGGTGGGTGTCCTTTGCCTTCTTTGGGGATAACTACAATGTTGGCACGAAAAGGTCCTGTTGAGAGGGTGTGGAGCCTGTCAATAGTGTGGTTGAATAGTGAAAGGAGGTGGGGAAGAGCGTGTTTTTTAGTTTCTATAGTGTTGTTGAATAGTGAAAGGAGTGTGGGGAAGAGCGTGTTTTTAGTTTAATTTTGTAATATCCATGGTGGAACCATCCCGGTCCCAGGGGCCTTGCCCGATTTAGCTGTTTTAATTGTTTTCCTAAAAGTTCTAGGGCAGAGATGGGGCGTTTAGCATGTGGTAGTTGTCATCTAGTTACTTGGGGACTTTTTTGCTGTGTTTAGGTAATGATCACTACTTGGAAAGTCTGGGTGGGGTCAGTGGTGTTGTCCGTCATATAGCTTTTCTATAAAATCTGTAGATTGGTGGGAGGATGGAGAGTGTGTCGTAAGTTTTGGCCACCTGTGGTTTTTAGGGGAGTAAGCGGTCTTTGTGACATTTTGTTATTTAGTTTTGTGCCAGCATGGTGTCGCCTTATCTCTTTTATCAACATATTTATTTTGGGTGAGCCGGATTTCCTTTTTTCAGTAGGTGAGGAAGAAGTAAATTAATTTCTCCCTTAGGGTTGGATAGTTTCTGAGTGGGATGAGGATTGAAGACTATCTTTATCTCTTAGTCTCTTAATCAGTCCATCTAGCTTAAGATTAGCTGCTTGTTTGTTAGAAGATGCCAGGCTTTAGGTGACCCTTACCACTGTTTTTGTTGAGCGTCCAAAGTGTTGTCTGTTGGAGATAATGTCTTGTATCGTTTCATTGGAAGTAATCGGTGATACAGTCTGTGTTTTAAGTTGGCTAAGTTGTTGGGGTTGGTGAGTAAGTATTTCATTGAGTTTTCCATTTTGAATTTGGTTTCCGTGGAGAGATGCTGTCTGGTGGGTTGAGACTGAGGCGTGGTCGGACCAGGTGATCTCAGAATCTCCGAGTCTTTTCACATCAGTAGGAAATTGGGCCTGAACTTTGGAGCACAGCACGGGTACCCACAGGTTTTAAACATCAAGGGATAGCTGTAGGTAAGAGGGGGGTAGGAGAAGGGAAATAGGCGGAAGAAGAAGGAAATAATTTGCATTGTAATGCAAAAGGTCTATAGCAGAAAATGTTCCTTTTTCACGTAAGATCTGGCTCGGGGTTCCTTTCGAACAAGGACCCTCTGGTAAGTTATAGAGTCAGATAAGGCGTCATCCGGTTTGGGTTGAAAGTAAGGTGCAATGTGGAGGGGGAATGCCCCGCTGAGGGATGGGTGACATCGAGGATTGAGGCGGATGGGTGGGTGGGGAGAAGTCACACTAGTGGTATCTGGGTGAGTCGAACCTTCTGAAGGAGGACTTCAAGTCTAATCAAGCCGAGCAAAGTCCAACTGTTAGGAGGCTCGAGAGGAGTCTAGAGCCAGGAGCCAGCTAGGGCAAGTAGAAGGTTCCAATCGTCGCCAAAGGTGAGGCGGTGAGCCGCGGGGTTAAGGCTTCATCTTCCGGTATGTCCATTGGTCCTTAGAGCAATGATGAAGAGAATGGGCAGGATTTCTCCTTAGTTTAGGAGAGGCCTCAGGTTGATTTCAGAATAAAGCTATGGTTTAGACTTTGTTAACCGGTTTGGGGTAGCGAGCCTGTTTTGTCCTCTAGGTTGTGGGCTTGTGGCTAAGGGGAGTCTTTCGTCCCAGCTTGTCCCAGGATGGTGAAGAACCGAATATGGTGGGTCGCTCACTTGTAGTGGTGGTCACATGTATCTTTCTGGATCGGTTAAGCAGCCTTGTCTGGGCGATGATTTGTTGGTCCGTTTGTGGCTGTTGACATTCGTCGGTTGGTGGGGGGATTTTTGGGTAGCCTCTTTCGCTTCGATCGGGGGGAGTTTTGCTGCATCCCCCCTAGTTTCTTCTGGAGGAGCTCCTGCCTTCCGATGGGAGCGGACGAAATATGTCTTACCACTTTTTTTTCGACGATCAGTCGGCACGGAATCCCCATCGGTATCGGTAGGCCCTGTTCGGTTACGCTTTAAGATCGGGCCGCATTTCCCTCCGCTTCCCAGTGTTCGGGAGAAAGGTCCTGGTACACAGCTTGAATCTGATGGCTGTCTTGCAGTAGGGAACGGGTTATTGCGAGGAGGCCTTTAAAATCTCCCTTCTTTTGGCCAAAGTTACCACGGAAACGGCCTTGACAATCGCGAGTTGGCTTGTTAGGGGCCTGGTGGGGCATCGCATAGCTCTGTGTGGCCCTGTCGAGGAGTAAGTCTCTCATCTGCATTTTTGGTGCCAAGTGTGAAGAGGTGTTCTAGATACGGAGGTAGTCCACAACCTACTCAGAGATCCCTCGGAGACGGACATTATTTCTGTCTTCGGTCCCGGTTTTCCGGATGTCTCCTGTAGGTCCTTCAGCTCCTGTATCTTTTGTCCGAGGGCTGTAATGTCGGACTCTATTTGTGAGCCAGTATTGGGTACAATGGCTTTTGGAGGTCTCAAGTGCGTCACTCAATCCCCGAGTTATGAGTGTTTCCTTGCCTGCCCTGGTGGGCTGCCTTGATCACTGCCCTGCTTCATGTTGCGATATAGCGTGTCCATGTGTTTCCCTGCTGAATTTGATGGGGGGATTGGTTAGAGTCCCCAAGAGCGGCCTGTTGGTCCAGCGTGTTTGTGAAGGCCCGCAGTGTCTCCGGTTTACACCCCACATGCCCGGTAATGTCATGCTTCGGTTCCGGTTGTGGATTGTTCAGGGGCATTACCGCCGAGGTAAGGTATCCCTCCAGGTAGGGAAGCAAAGGAGTGGCTTTTGAACCTAAAATAGCTTAAAGTTACAGTCCTCAGTGGCGAAGCTCCTATCCAGATGCGACCGCAAATGCGGGAAGTCAATCTAAGCCCCCCCCAAGGGTAATAAATTTAGTGTGAACTACTGGCTTAAAATCCCTTGAACACAGTTTGTGTGGGATTGTTTTTGACCAGCATAGACCTGAAAGACGTCTATTTCCACATTCAAATACATCCGGATTCAAGCCGATTCCTAAGATTCCAGGTCGACGGGAAAGATTGGCAGTTTACCTGCCTTCTGTTTGGTCTCTCGCACTCGCCAAGAGTGTTCACAAAAGTCGTAGTGGCGGTAGTGGCATTTCCAAGATTGCAAGGAATCGCGGTATACCACTATTTGGACGACATATTAGTAGTCGCAGGGTCAGAATAGATGTGTGCCTGTTAGGGATCTTCAGGGAGAGTCCCTGCAAACCTCTCACTGGACGCAGAGTCCCTAAGCGTCTGTCGGTCTTCTCCAGAGTCTCTGATGGTGAGGATGTTGTGCGGCAAGACAGACAACCAGGTTGCGGCTCCAGATCAAAGTTACAGAAACCAACCCGCAGTGTAGAGAGGCAGCTGGTAGGAGAAACGGTAAGAGCAACGATAGGGGCACTGGAGGTAACAATAACTGAGTGGCAAGGAGACCACTCCAAAAATACTGGAAACTGGAAATAGGTACAGGTTGGATTGTATAAATACTGGAAACTGAACTGGAAACAGGTGCTGGCTGGATGAAATGGAGACCAAAAGTTGAACTGGAAGCAGGTGCTGGCTGGGTAAAATGGAGACCCAAGGCTGAACTGGAAGCAGGCACTGTCTGGATGAAATGGAGACCAAAAGTTGAACTGGAAGCAGGTGCTGGCTGGGTGAAATGGAGACCAAAGCTGAGCTGGAAGCAGGCAACAGGAACAAGCTGAGCAGACTAAATCACAAAAAAGGGAGCTGAAGACAGAAACAAATTGAATCTGAACTGGCAGCAAGAAGCCACCACATGAAGAGACTTATAAAGGACCCTTCAACGTCATCATCATGCGTCGGAGCGTGCCCGCGCACGTCTGCGCACGCGCCTAGGAAGAGGGACTGCCATTGCCCTCCGCGCGTCACCACAGACGCGCGTGTGCATGGAGCGCCTGCGCACACGCGGCAACGCAGGAACGCGCCCACAGGTAAGAACCGGAGCCTTACAGTGCCCTTCACACAAGGGAAGTAATTCAAGCCTTCGAACATCACGGTTGGATTATAAATTATCAAAAGAGCAACCTAACTCCATCCCAGTCTCTGCTGTATCTAGGGGCACTGTTTCAGACAAGAGAAAATCTGGTATCTCTTCCCTCGAACAGAATCTCTATCTTGAAGAAAGAAGTTCTCAAATTGAGAGTTTTTTTCTCATTCTTGAGAGTTTTGGGCCTAATGGCAAGCAAACCCGTATTTCTAATCCGCTGGGCAAGGTGGCATATAGGCCTCTACAGATGTTTCTGCTAACAGAGTCAGAGAAACCGCATCACCAGATGAACAGGAAGTTAATTCTACCTCAAAAATTAAAAGCAAGCCTAGGTTGGGGCTAAAAGACGAGAACTTAGAGAAAGGCTACTCTTTGACTCCTCCTCAAAGTTTATGCATAACTACAGAGCTTCAGAGTCAGGTTGGGGAGCAGTAGGCCTGGGAAAGACAAAACAAGGCAGATGGAAGGCGGAAGGAGTTCCATCAAACATTTTGGAAATCAGAGCCATAAAAAATGCCATAATGCAGTTCCATCCAGAGATCGAAAATCAAGAAGTTGTAAAAAGCGACAATAGAACAGCAGTAGCATACTTAACAAAACAAGGAGGCACAAGAAGCCAGACGCTACTAGCAGAAGTGGAGCCAATTTTTTCTTTTGCAGAAAGACATCTAAGGTCTCTTTCAGCAGTATTTGTACCAGGAAAAGAAAATCAGGTGGCAGATTTCCTGAGTCGCAACACCATAGACACAGGGGAATGGAGTCTGAATGTAGAAATATTCTGAATGTTGTGTCAGAAGTGGGGCCACCCACAGATAGACCTTATGGCGACAAAATTCAACTCGAAATGTCAGCTCTTTTTCTCCAGAAGATACTGTCAGGAAGCTCTGGCAGTGGATGCCCTGCAGCAGCCATGGAATCAAGGTCTCGGATATATATTTCCACCTGTCCCTCTAGTATGGAGGTCCTTGATCAAGATCAAACGGGAGGGAGCGGAGGTAATAGCTGTAATCCCGGCTTGGCCCAGGAGGCCATGGTTTCCACTGCTAATGTCTCTGGCAGTGGACGTCCGGTGCCTATTCCATCCTTCCTAGGTTGTCTGGCTCAGGGGCCAATCCAATGTCAAGACTTCGAACACCTGTCACTGATGGCCTGGCGTTTGAAAGGAGCACCTAGGTTGGGGTTCAAGAGTGATCTGGTGGATTTCTTACTAAAGTCAAGAAGGCTAGCGACTTCCCAGAAATATTATAAAGTCTGGCAAAAGTTTGCCAGCATAGCAGAAGAAGAAAACTTCTCATGTCTTGATCTTAAACCTGACGTTGGACGTAGTGAAGTTCCTATTTTTAGGGTTTAAAAGAAACCTGCACATCAGGACTCTAAAATCTCAAGTGTCAGCAATTACTTCATTAACAGGAAAATCCTTTGCTCAGGAGCAGTTAATAAAAAGATTCTTTCAGGCCATGATTAGAGTAAGACCTAGAAGGCCAGCCAGCCTTCCAAAATGGGATCTTCCTCTAGTCCTAAAAGCCCTCACAGCTCCACCCTTTGAGCCTTTGGAGACAATTACAGATTGGTTTTTGACCATTAAGTTAGTCTTCTTAGTAGCCATAACATCGGCCTGTCATGTGGGGACCCTCTCTTCCAAACCCCCGGACACGGTCGTTCTAGAGAACAGAGTTAGGCTTAGGCCTTCATTTAACTTCCTGCCCAAGGTCATATCAGACTTTCACATGGACATGGAGATATCTCTTCCAGCTTTTTTCCCTGAGCCAAAGTCAGAAAAGGAGTCAGTCCTGCATGCATTAGATCTGGTCAGGGCAATTACAATGTATCTTTCCCGCACAAAAGAATGGAGGAAGTCAGACCATCTGTTTCTAATCGCTAATGGATCAGGAAGAGGTCAAGCTCCTACTAAGAGAACATTGAGTTCGTGGATTGTCTCTTGTATTAAAAAGGCTTATACACTGAAGGATAAAAAGGTTCCCCTTGGTCTCAAGGCCCATTCAACCAGGGCCCTGGCTTCCTCGTGGGTTATGCAGGCCGAAGCTGGGATCAATAAAGTTTGCAGAACAGCCAGATGGTCCTCAGCCAGAACTTTTTTAAATCATTATAGATTATATAGTATATAGTATGTAATGGCCTCTCAAGAGGCAGGCTGTGCTGCAAGAATAAATGTGTGTTTGAGCATCATATCTGTCTCCCGCCCTCGTTTGTTGATGGTAGCTTGGTACATCCCATTGGTGAATGCTGCCATATGACTGGGGAAAATAAAAATCAAATCATATTTACCGTGATTTTGGTTTCCCAGTCAGTCTGTATGGCAGCATTCACTGCAACCTGCCCTGTGAGTTAGTTTATGTTTTTAAGCTTTTGGAATGGAAGACATCACAGGAAATGAGGGGGAGGCTTAAATACGTTAACTAGTTCCTGTCCGTGGGGGTGGATGTGGAGATTAAACCATTGGTGAATGCTGCCATACAGACTGACTGGGAAACCAAAATCACGGTAAATATGATTTGATTTTTTTTTTCTGTCTTCGACAGACTGCATTTCAGGAACTTTAGCTCTCATTTAAAAGCAGTCAAATCTCTGATGCTGCCTTTTTTCCTGTTTCCTGTGGTTGTTCATGTCTGGTGAAATACAGGTTTAAAGTGTACTTATTGCACAATGGACATCTATAATGAGCCAAAAGGACTCCCCTGTGTGGCCGCTACGGGGATTTAATCACAATTTCATCTTTCTGAATCCTTTTTTCGTCTTGAATACCATGAAACAAATTCTAACCTTAAAAAGACCTATGGTACTAAAGTTTAGAAAAACAAGTCCAGTACACATCAAAATCTAAAGTCTTTAAGTAGGGTCTTTATCATACACGAAAAGCCAACAAGAAATATTTTTAAAAAAATTAGCGATTGATTCTTCAAAAAGAGATTTATACTATATTCGCTGATAAGGTTTAGGACACAAGGGTTTGTGTAAAGGAGGCTGTCAATAAGTCTTTGTGTTTTGAAATTATGTAAGTCCCATACATTGTGTGTAAATCTAACTTTTCTACAAATAAAAATAAAAAAAATAGAAATTTTGTATTTTTTTATTTATTTCACCCAAAATCCAGTCAAATCTCAAGAACAGTAAAAAAAAAAAAAGTTTATTTGTTAAAGTATACAGCAGAAGGCGTTCCTGCCACCATTCCTTCTCACATAATGAAATCCAAGGTAGGCTATATATAAAATCGCATACCTTGATTGTAATAGTTTATCAATTAGCAATGTTTTCAAGATATTGTTAACCTTTTTGTGAAAACCTTCCTGTGTCACAAATGTTACATTAACAGGGAGATGTATTAAAAGTATTCACTTAAATAATATTGATATCCACAATAAGGTGTTTCTGAACGTAGAGTTACCCCTCTCTATGCACCCATTCTATGCGCTTTAAAGGGCAACTAAAGTCTCCAGACAACAGTGTCCCAATAGACAGAGCACATTCACAAACATACAACAAGCTGTGTCTTACCTCTCCCTTTGCTGTGGCCATTGGGTGATTTATGAAAATAACCTGTGAGTACTAGGGGTCAGCTCCCACAATCCACCTTAGCTGGGTAAACCCCCAGCTTAGTGTCTGCATACAGGCACATGCTCTGTAGAGCTGAACAGATCAAAACTAGGAAGTTGCCGCCTTGCTTCCTAGAAGCTAACAGCCAATCACATTATAGCACAGAGATCCTCCCTCTCCCTGAAACAGAACAGGGATTTCAGCTTTTTGTTTTCAAACACATTCAAGGCTCCTGTCCTAATGATATAATCCTTTACTTTTCATACAAAAATAAAAGTAATCTTTGCAGTGTATTGCAAAGATAGCATGGCTGTAAGAAACAGAGGGGGAGATTCAATACGGAAAAGGGGCATATTGAATCTCCGCCAGAATATTTTCATTTCAGCAAAAATAAAAGTAACTCTGGGGAATAGAACCTGCAACTTGTACATTTTTGCTAAAAGCAGAGCTCTTACCTCTAGGATAAGATAGACACTATATAAACCACTGGTACATGTAGAATATTGTACTAGGAACATAATGGAAACAAAAAATAAATGTAAGTTTGGGGATTCAAACTCATGACCTTCTGAACTGTATGTGTCTAAACACAACGTCTTACAAGGTGAGCCAACACTGAATACGCTAAAAGCCTAGGTACAACCCAGTGCCTTCCCCAGTGAGCTGAATAAGCTGAGAAGCCATGTACAGCCAAGCTTTATCTTGGAAGTCCCTGATAAGACTTTGAAAGCTGTTTGTTACCCTGCTGTTTATTTTCCAGCAACTCACACCAACTGGTACATTAACTGCAGGGTAACAAGCAGCTTTCAAAGTCTTATCAGGGACTTCCATATTGGTGTGGAGACATCTGTATAGAAAACACTCACCCCAGTATTCACTGCATAGAGACAGTGAATACTGGGGTCAGGGGGCGTGGTTTTTTGATGACTTCATGGGCTGTGGGTTGTACTGGCAACAACTTGGAAGCCTTCTTATTTACAGAATCTATTTCTCACATATACTAAATGCAACATACCAGAGAAGAATCTTACAATGTATAGGTGTTCTGGGGAGATTTTTTTTTTTTTAAATTTAAGTTTAGTTCTCCTTTAAAAGTTATTATATTATATATTATATAATAAAAATATTCCACTTTATTACATGCAGCTTCAACACAACATGTTTCTTATTTTTACACTTGAGAAAAGGTGCTTGCGGCTCGAAACATGTAAAAAACAGCCGGTTGCAGTTATTCTGCCTCAGGCTGTCTGTTATTCCCTCACCTATTGTTAAGTCGAATATGTAATAAAAGTACTTATTGTTCAAAATGGTGCCAATTTTGACCCAACCAATTAGATGTTGGCTTTTAAATTGTGAATAACATCTGATTGGTTAGGGCAAAATTAGCACCATTTTTAATGATAAGAACTTGTATTACATCTCCTTGTTATTGCTTCTACTGTTGAGCTACTGTCTTTATTTATGAGCAATTATGATAAATTGTAAGAGGTATAACAATCTTTTTTGTTCAGTCTAAAGAAATCCCCACTGACCTTAACTGTGGGGTTAAATGGGATTACAACTTAAAAGGCACACCTAAGAGTTAAAACTATTAATATTTTTAATTGGGTACTTTTTATATGGGAGGTCTTCCTTGAGGATCTCTAGTCTTATGAGTAAGGACTGTTTAGTCTGAAACACGTTAGGCACCATAATGTGCTATATATCTTTGGGTTTGCTCACCCTTTACAAATGTGTTCCATCTGGATTTTTAATCTGGTACAATAAAGATATGTGATTTATTAAATAGCCTGCCTCGGATTTCATTATGTGAGAAGGTAGGGTGCCTGGGAACGCCTGCTTGCTGTACCTGTTGTGTGGAGAGGAGCACTCCTTGGTTCTCTGTGCACACCAATCTTGCATTGTACACGCATCCTCGGTTAGCCTATGAGAACGGAGGAAGGCCGGAGCCGCTACAGGTATCCTCACTGCTTGTTAAGTATATTTGTTGCTGAAAAGATATATATGCTGATGATGAAAGGGTTCATTTTCCTCACTCCTTAAGCCAACAACAAACAGGTGCATACCCACTGAGATTGCACCTATGAAATGAATACTCCAGAGAGAGAAGAAAATGTTGACATTACCAGTATTAGTTTTGCAGTTGTTTTGTAGCAGTACAATTGGAAATGGATGATAATCCCAATATTGTTTTTATGTAAGGTTATCTGTTATTCTATTTCATTTTGCAGTTTTGATTGACAAAGACCAGAATCCCAAATGGAAACCCAGCTCATTAGAAGAAGTGACTAATGAATATCTAGACATCTGTTTTGCATCACTAGGAAGCAATGACCTCAAGCTCTAACAGGGACACCTGTTTTCAATTAAAAGTGTGTTTGTGGTACAGTCTAATGTGTGTCAGCATTTATTGCCATCTGTATTGTATTTGATCTACACTATTTCTAAGGAACATTTGTTTGACTTTTTTAAAAAAAAGTTCCTAGAAATTTTCTGATAAAAAATTTACCATGATGCTATGTTCTGGAAGTGGGTATTGTCAGCAAGGTCTCTGTTTGCGGATGACACAAAACCTTGTCGACCATTAAAAACTACAGATCATGTGCAATTGTTGCAGGTGGATCTAGATATATTGTCACATTGGACTACTAAGTATTTTGTGCTTAAAGATGTAAAACTTTTGTCAAGGCACACCTGTGTTCTTCATGTGGGACTTAATGTTGTAATTACCCATATTACCCGTACACAAAGCCCACATTTTTGTTTTACCCTCTTTCTAAATGATCATGACACACAATGTTGCTTAGAACCCATTTAAATTTGGACACTTTTCCCCCCTTCATATTTATCGCTCAGGTGTTGCTAAAACATATTACTAACTTAAGATACAGCTTTTTAACATTGGTCAAATTGTTTATAACAGTAAGCAATGTGGACACTACATCTCTTGTATACATATACTATTGGTACAGGAGAAATGGGAGAAAAAAATTGATTTCAATGTAATATTAACACAGTAATTGAGGTTGAATAAAGACATATGTCCATGTCCAACCTTTTCACCCTCCTTTTTAACCCTACCTAACAGTTCATACAGAGGATGGGGGAAAAAAACAGCTAAAAAAAAGGGAGGGGGGTGTTCCTTCCCGACTCCAGCAATCAGAACTGCAGTATATGTATTAATACCAGTAATACTCAATCTTTTTTAGTTTTACAAACTTATCTATCCCACTTTTAAAGCTATTCAATGAACTTGCAATTACCACAGTTTCACAGTTTTACCGTTCTCACTATAAATCATGCTTTCCTTACCTGAAGATGAAACTTCTTTTCTTTCAATCTTAATGGATGTCCATGTGTCCTCTGATATGACCGATTAGTTGACAATGCATCAGAGATTTTATTGTATGACCCATTAATATATTTGTTTAAAGTGATCATATCCCCACGCACATGTTGCTTCTCTAATTTAAACAGCCCTAACTTGTTGAATCTGCCTGCATAGTTAAGTCCCTCTATTTCCTTCATTATTTTAGTTGCCCTTCTCTGAACTGCTTCCATTTCCAAGATGTCTCTTTTGTATATGGAATTCCAAAACTGCACCGCATATTCCAAATTTATACAAGACAATATCTTGCTAGATCTAGCCATTGCTGTCTGGCATTGTTTGCTGCAACTAATGTTATCTGTTATCTACTAAAACCCCCAATATTTTTTCCATTAGAGATTCACTTAGCACAGAGTTATTTATAGTGTAGGTGGTACCAGGATTGTTATACCCCAAATGCATCACATATCAATATTTATCAATATTGAATCTCATCTACCATTCTGCTGCCCATTTTGATAATCTATCTAGGTCTGCTTGCAGCAATTGCACATCATTTTGAAGTTTTCAAAGCTCTGCATAGTTTAGTGTAATCAGCAAAGACTCTTGCTCTCAATGCCCCCTTCTAAGTCATTTATGAACAGATTAAAAAGAATATAAAACATTTACTGACTTTACATTCTATATATATATCTTTGGGGATTTGATAAACAAGAAATACAAGTACTGTTTAAAATATTGTAACACTTCAAAGCTAAATTACAATTTATTAGACGTAACAGATGATTTAACGTTCCATTCTACACATGTCAAATCCCTGTAGTGTTTGCTGCCATCATTCATATTCATACAATGTTGTCTGGATTAAAAATGCTTTATAATCAACATTATAAATTCTTTTAAGTAACTATCCAGGAGTTGTAATACTTCCCATCTGCGCTTCTTACTTGAGATACAGTAACACGCTAAATTATTACTGCATCGCAAGAACCCGAGAAAAAGAGTGGAGAGGAAGTGTAATGCCTGTAAGGCATTTTTTAACAGATGCCTGTTAAAAGGCAGATATTTTCACACTACTATGTATCACAATATTAAGTGGAATTACATCAGGTGTCTGTGCCGTTAATACTATATGCCACAGGCCTCCAGGAAAAATGCCATTAAACCCACACTAACCCAAAGTTTAGCTAGGTGTAGGTTTAACTCCATTTTACCACAAAAACAACATGAGCTGATTTTAAAAAAGTTCTGATATTAAGTCAGGTTGTAGCAGCTGCACGGTTTGGTCCCAGAAACCCCCACAACCAGTGCAAATCTCTTTTGAAAGTTACATTAATGTATATTAAATTGGTAAGACTTTAAGAATGGATTTTAGTGCAGCGCCTCTCCATAAATAAGTCTGTATATGTTTAAAACACGTCAATCAACTATATATAATTTCGAATGTAATTTTTTTTTCTACATCAGAAAACATGCCATATCTCCCTGCAAACATTTGGAGGTCTAGATCATGATGACCTGGGCATGTAAGGATTTTGATAAATGCATTTTATAGATTTATTTGGATAAGCATGAACATATTTTCCTCCATTATTAGATAATGTTATTAAAATCACCCCCATAGTTAGAAAGCTGAAAGGTTAGTCTAACTTAAAATGCTGCCTGATGTTCTGTTACCTATGTATGTTTGCAAATACGAAAAGCCTGGCTGAAAAAATGGGTGAATTGGAGATAATGGCGTTGAATATAAAGTATGATGTAATAGGTATATCAGAAACTTGGTTGAACTTTTCTCAAGACTGGGCTGTAAATTTAGAAGGGTACTCCTTTTTAAGCAGGTCAGCGAAAAATGGAAAGAGGGAGGAGTATGTGTTTATGTTAAAAAAGAATTGAACCAATTTTAAAATAAGAGATAACTGGCGATATGGATGTTAAAGCGAAGGCAATATGGGTGGAATCAGGTAACCGGAAAGGGGGTAATGTCATTGTGGGTGTCTGCTATAAGCTGCCAAATGCTAGCAGGTAGGGAGTCAGTCGGCTTCATATGCAGTTGGCAAGGGCTGCAAGTTTAGAGAGTGTACTTATTATGGGGAACTTTAATTTCCCTGACATTGATTGGTTTAGTGGAACTGCCAACACAGAAAAGGGTGATGAGTTCCTGAATTTGCTGCAGGATAATTTCCTCGCACATGTGGTTGAAGTTCCTACAGAAAAGGAGCTCTGTTGGATCTGGTAATATCTAACATTGTGGAGCGTATTATAGATATAAAGGTAGCTGGAGGCTTAGGGAATAGTGACCATGAAATAGTGTTGTTTAGTGTTGTCATGAACGCCAGTTCGCTGGGCATGTGATCTGACCAATCGGAAATTGCTGTCACCACGTGAATTTTTACAGCTTTGGCGATGCCCCACAATCACTTTTGACTCACTGACTATGCACACCCCTGTCCTGGCAGCTAAATGGTTAACACTATACCATTCACTCCAGCAACTAACTGGTTATTTAGTATCAGTCTTTCACAGCAGTCAGAGTTAATTAGTATTTACACTAGCAAAGCATTCCATGCACTTAAAGACCATCCAAACACAAGTAAACTTACAAGAGGCTTACTGAATTCTTTTAGAGCATCACAGACAAAACTTATTAAATTTTACATTTAATATTTCAAAAGGTGGACAGTGCATATAATACAAAAATAAAAGAAAAATGGTCTTACAATAAAATGACAAATAGTACAATATAGGTACAAACGGTTATATAAAATAGAAAGGATAAAAATATTCACAGACCCAAACTACTCACTAGAATAAGTCTCGGGGCAAGAAGGAAACATATGATCCATACCCATTAAGCATGTCCCCTCAGTATGAACAAAGTTAAAGAGGTTACAGTGTTTTTTTAAGCCCATTGATATAACCTTCCCCTCCTTGCTATGCATGAGTTGGGAGTATCCAGGAATGTCCAGATTTATGACTAGCCAAAAGCATTCATTCCCACAAAGTTAAAGGGGAACTGTGGTCTCCAAACAAGTTAAATGAAAGGCCAGTTTCCTACCTTTTAAACGAGCCATCAACCACCTCTCTACGTGCTCCACAGCCCAAGATATAAAGAAATGACTGACCAGAAAGTTAATGGGTGGGAGGCTGACATGTGACATTCCTCAGGCTTCTCCTGCACAGTGCCGCCGGCGAGCACAGCCTCAGACTCCCTCAGTGTGTGAGGGAGACAGGAAGTCCCTCCTCCTCTCTGCTGTGAGAAGTTCTGACCGAGAAGGTAAGGGAATCTACAGCCCTGCTCTCCCACTATGTAAAAACAGCCTTTTCAGGCAGAGTTCTCACTGAGGCTGATTCCACAGAGTTTTCTGTAGGGGGGGAGGTGTATGAGTAACCCACGGCACCCGCGAGTAGGCAGGGCTTTGGCACCCACAAGTGGGTGGGGCTTAGGCACCTGCGAGTGGGCGAGGCCACAGAACCCAAGGGTGGGCGGGGCCACATGGGGCTGTAAGATCATGGGCCATGGGGGGCCTGCAACTGGAGGGACCCTGGGGTCCATGAGTGGGAGGGACCAGGGGGGCTGCAAAGGGGAGGAGGAGACAGGACAGATTGACTGACAGTTTTAGAGCAGGAAGTGCAGGGGACCTGGTGATGCTGCTGCCATATCACACACAAAAATGTAAATATCTTCAAAACTTCAAAATAAACAATGGAAATAAATTGCAAAAATTCTCAGGGGAGCAATTCCTATCAATTTACAGCAATTTACCTAGTCATTTTTGGACCACTGTTCCCCTTTAAATCAGATGGTTGGCTCAAATCACAGCCGATCATGTGGTCTCCTATAGACTACACAATTGGTTGCCACTACTTTCACTGTGACTGACAGTGATTTGTCACGTCTGACCACTCGATAGTGGCAATTGGTTGGCTAGGACAAAGAGTCTGTGTGTACTAGCCCACAGCACCAGGTGCAAACCCAGGACTTCAAAGAGAGTAGCTTCTGAAGGGGTTTCATGGCCAGTGGCATGCTCTGCACAGTGCCAATAGTTTAGCCATACCCCATTGCAAAGGCCATTCACACATTAAAGTATACCCTCAGTATATTTTCTTTCCCAATTTTCTGCAGATGCATTTTTTTTAGCTATAACTCTGACATAGCAGCCAAATATAAGGTAGAGCACACCTACTGACTTCTTTTTAGAAGACCACAGGATATTCTCCTTGACAGGTAGAGTAGGACTTGAATTAGCTGGTGCACACAAACAGATTCTTTCTCCTGGCCAGAGTTCGCCACCAACAAGTCGTTAGGCTGAATCGCTACCAAACAAATTTCCCGCAAAGAAAAACATAATCCACTATCAATACAATGGTAATAATGAGGTATAAAGGGTTGAATAATATATATAATCAAAATTATTCAGAGAATAAAAGAATAATTGCACCGATTTTCCTTAATAAATAACTCATTAAAAATACGGTACCATAAATAGTATTGTTATTAGTACCATTGGCTGGCCAGCGTCCTTCGTAAGTGTTTGTCTCAACTCAGTATAAGCAGTCTACTGTGTCACCACCACATTTCTCATAAACCAGTGTGATTTATTCAACCAATTCATATCTATTCACTCTCTCATTTCCTATTCTCTAAAATATTAACTTTTCCCACATGCGGGTGTTATAGCCCATCCCACTCACGGTTGCCGTGGGTGAATCAGACCCCCCCTACAGAAAACTTTTCAGGCCGAGTGAGAACTCTGCCTGAGAGTAGGGCTGTAGATTCTCTTACCTTCCCTGTGGAGATCTTCACACAGCAGTGAGGGAAACTGGCCTTTCATTTAAACTCAACTGGTTTGGAAACCACAGTTCCCCTTTAACCAATTTCTCATATCCCCTACCCTCCCTCCATTATCAATCCCCTCTATAGCTCTAAAAATACTTCCACTAAAATGCCCCCTCCCTGATATTTTAAATAGTGCTCATATAAATATGGAATAGAAACCCCCATATTATGGGATACCTTTTTAACACAACTCCTGTGCTCATTAGTTCACGTGCTTATTCTTCTATTAGTTCTATCCACATAAATTTTGTGACCAGGATACCTAATAATATTAACCACCCCTGTAAACCTAAAGTTAAAATTGAACCTGTTCCACTTTCTCCCATACAAACTTGCAATTGATACAAGATCCACTTCACCATCTCCATTTTATTTGCATTTTTATTTTTCTTCCCCCCCCTTCATTTAGATTAAGTTCTCTCTGTGCCAAAATTTCTTTTGACAGTTCCTTATCTTCCCTTAAGAAGTATTTCCTTATTGCCTTTTCAAACTGCCAGCTATTCGTACTATATTCTGTAATTGTCCTAACTTTTTTAAATTTTCCTTTTTTTTAATAATTTTTAATCCTCTTTCGCATTAAATCTTCCCTAATCTTACTCCTTACTCATGGCTTCATTTAAAGGGGAACGAAAGTCTCCAGACAACATTGCCCTAATTTAGAGAAACAGCACATTCTCAAAGATTGCTGTGCATGCTGGGTGATTTATGAAAATTATCCGTGGGTGCTAGGGGTCAGCTCCCATAATTCACCTTATCTGGGAATACCCAGCTTCAGTTTCCATGAGGCATCCAGAAGCATAGCAGGCATAAAGTAATGAGTTCAGATGACTAAGTAGGATATATCAACATATTTTAAAGAGGCCAGTTGTCCTTTAAACTTGTTCTTTAAAAGCAAACACATAGAAAATAAGCATGCTTAAAAGGCTGGTCAATATTTATATAAGAAGCATTATGCAGGCACATTGTCTAAATTTTGGCATATACAGCAGTATGCATTGTATACTTAACCTTGTAGCATGTAAATTTAATATGTATTTTTAAAACGGATAGTTGGCAACCCACCCATTCAACACACTGTTTACCTTGGTCTATCCTCTCCAATTTACCAGGCTCTCCTGCTATGCTTTACCCATAAGTCTATGCAGGGCTTGTAGTAGCCACCATAGTGATCATGGGGGCAGTGCGCTGTTTAAGCAATGCTGCCCTTGACTGAAGGGGGGGAAGCCAACCCTTACCTCCTTTACCTGGGCGTCATTGTATCGGCAGCGATCCCGCGATTATGCTGGTCTGCCTCCGTTCCCAGCAATGCACTGCGGGTGGGCGGGCTGTCATGATCTGATAATGTAGTGCATAGGAATATCATACGCAGGCCAGGCGCTACATGAAAGCTATTGTGGCTTGTGGCTCTGGCGCCATTTTAGTTAGAACAGTGAAGTGGTAGATGTTGCCCCACCCATTTGTTGGATTGTATTTTTTGTATTTTAATTGTATATTGCTATTATACAATAAAAAACTTTTTTTTAACATAATAACTACAAATAAATAAATATATAGAGAATTTTTTGTTGGTTGGTTTTGGGTCGTCACAGCTGGCGATTATATTCTTGCAAATGGTTATGGTATGGTTTACATGCCCTCCCAATGGGAGACTGGCATTCTAACAAGTTGGTGTTGGCAAATGGTTTACACATGGTTGTGGGGTTGTTATGACAAACACGGTTATGGTAATTTTGCAAGGATCATCTATGACATCATCTATCAATAAACGCTGTGGCCGTTACTTTACACCCAACATTTGGCATCCCTCTCGTTATTTCAAGGTTATAAACTTATGATCAAAAGATATGGTTATGGGGTTTTATGGCTACTTCCTCAGTAATTCAGTCTATCAAAAGATGTAAATACCCTGCCATGTTATAAGATCTGCATTACAGATAGAACGGACATTACAACATTAAAGCAGGCAACTGTAATTTTTATATTCTTATAAATAAAAAATAGCAAAATAAAGTGAATTTTAGGGGGCATGGCCACCCTTAACACAAAAAGTGTGGCACTTTTCAGTTACCTGCCCTCTGATTCAACAGATATATTATTATTATTGTGGATTTATATAGCGCCAACATCTTCCATAGCGCTTTACAATTACATGTATACATTCACATGCCCTGCCCCAAAGAGCTTACAATCTAAGCACATTTGTTTGACACATATATTGTGGGGGGAAACTGGAGTGCCCGGAGGAAACCCACGCAAGCACGGGGAGAACATACAAACTCCTTGCAGATGTGGACTCAAACTCTGGACTACAGCTCTGCAAGGCATCAGTGCTATCCACTGAGCCACCGTGCTGGATACAGACCACATATTCCTCCCCTGTAGTAATTATGGACTCCTCCATGTTGGGTATCTTTTTAATGGGCCTACCTTCCCATTCACAAATATAATATTGGTTCCCATATCACATATTCCAATACAGAAATATATATTTTTTTATATGGCTATCCTTAAGGTGACCTCTAGCTGTAGAGAATTCCAGATACATGGTTCGGCCCCACATTGTCTAGAAGAGAAGATCTGGCTCTGCTTCACTAACCCTAATATAAACACTGGGGACTGTTTCCAGGGTGGAATGGCATTTTTATAGGTCCTTTGATAGTGCTAATACTAATAGTTAACCCATTCATGCCAAGTCACTACACACTCTCCTGACAAGTATATGTTATCGAAAGGAAAAGTGTGCTGGGTTAACAGACTTAATTTAAGGAGAGCAAATTTTTCGAAGGTTCAAAGCAGCTCTTCAGAATGTCAACTGGGATAAGGTATTATCAGGTAAAGGTACTAAACAGAAGTGGACTGTGTTTAAGGTGATTTTAAGGCATTTCACATCTAAATTTATACCCTTGGGAAATAAATGTAAAAAAAAAAATTTCACACCCATGTGGCTAAATTCTGATGTAAAGAGTGAAATGGAAAGGAAGAAAAAGGGATTTAAAACATTTTAGTCAGAGGAAATGGAAAGGGCCTTTATTACATTCCTTGTTACAGTTTTTAGAATATAAAGAAATCAAGCTAGCTAAAATTAATAATGAAGTTAGGATAGCAGAACAAAGCATAACTAAGCCTACATTTTTTTTTTAAGTATGTTAATAGTAAGAAGATGAGGACTGAAAATGTGGCACTATTAATTAATGGGGATAAGATTGTTACGAAGGATGGCGATAAAGCAAATATCTTAAATATTTTTTTTCCCTCTGTATACACTATAGTAGATCCAAGTATATCAGATATCATAGAGTATAGTAGCAATAATGGTATAAAAGATGCAAGTGCACTTTGGTTAACCGAGGAGATCATACAGAATAACTAAATAAGGTTAATATTAATAAATCTCCTGGACCAGTTAAAATACATCCTCGGGTCCTTAGGGAGCTAAGTTCAGTTTTATCTAGGCCATTGTTTCTTATATTTGCAGATTCCCTCATGTCCAAATGTGTGCCTCCGGATTGGAAAAAACCTGATGTTATTCCAATATTCAAAAAGTGTAGTTGTTCACAGCCGGGTAATTACAGGCCTGTAAGTTTACCTTCAGTGTTGGGAAGATACTGGAAAGTTTAATAAGGGAACATATTCTAGAGTACGTTTCAAGGACTGACATTATAAGTAATAACCAGCATGGATTTAGGAGGAATAGATCTTGTCAAACTAACTTGCTTGGCTTTTATAAGGAAGTAAGTAGAAATTTAGACTCTGGCATAGCTGTAGATGTAGTATACTTGGATTTTGCAAAGTCTTTTGATACAGTACCCCCATAGGCGACAAATGTATAAGCTATGATCTGTTGGTCTGGGGAGTCACATTTGTATATGGATAGAAAATTGGTTAATGAATAGGATGCAAGTTGTTAATGGGTCTTTATCAATATGGACTAAAGTGCTAAATGAGGTGCCAGAGGATTCTGTGTTGGGGCCGCTTCTATTTAATCTGTTTATTAATGATTTGAAAGTGGGTATTTCTGTGTTTGCTGACGACACAAAACTTTGGCCACCATTAAAAACTTCAGAGGATGTGCAATTGTTGCAGGGGGATATAGCTAGTTTGGCATATGAGATTCAAGGCTGATAAATGTAAGGTGATGCATTTTGTACATAAAAATCCTTGTGCTGCTTATACTATAGTTTATAGTATTTGAGGTTGAATAAAGACATATATCCATCCAGTCCAACCCATCTAGCAATATCCTCATTTCCTGCCTAACTGTTGATCCAGAGGAAGGCAAAAAAAGCCAACAAATTTATGAAGGGGGAAAAAATTCCTTCCTCACTCCAAGTGGCAATCGGAAATTTTCCTGGATCAACTCTACTTTATGTATCAATACCAGTAACTTGCAACATTCCTTGTTTGCAGAAACTCATCCAGCTTTTTTTTTAAATCTAACCAATGAACCTGCAATAACAACGTCCACTGGAAGACCGTTCTATAGCTTTATCGTTCTCACAGTGAAAAACCCTTTTTGCGAACTTGAAGCCTAAACCTTTTTTCTTCAAGTCTTAAGGGATGTCCTTGTGTCCTTTGACATGTTCTATTTGTGAACAATGCCCCAGATAGTTTATTGTATGACCCATTAATGTATTTATACACAGTAATCATATCCCCACGCAAGCGCCTTTTCTCCAGCGTACATAATTGTAACTTTTCCAGTCTCTCTTCATATTCAAGCTCCCCCAATCCCCTTATTAATTTAGTTGCCCTTCTCTGAACCCTTTCCATTTCAAAGATGTCCTTTTTGTGCACAGGATTCCAAAATTGCACTGCATATTCCAAATGAGGCCTTACCAATGCTTTGTAAAGACAGAGAATTACAATTTCCTCCCTTGAATCCATACCTCTTTATACAAGACAATACCATGCTGGCTCTGGCTGTTTCCACCTGGCACTGCTTGCTACCTTTAAGTTTGTTAACCAGCAAAACTCCAAGATCCCTTTCCAACAGGGATTCACTTACCACAGAGCCATTTATAGTAAAAGTAGCACAAGGATTTTTAAGTCCAAAATGCATCACCTTACATTTATCAACATTGAATTTCATCTGCCAATTAGCAGCCCAATGTGACAATCTATCTAGATCCCCCTGCAACGATTGCACATCCTCTGAAGTTTTTGATGGTCGACAAAGTATTGTGTTGTCAGCAAACACAGAACAGAACACACCTTGCTGACAATTCCCACTTCCAAATCATTAATAGATTAAATAGAAGCGGCCCAAACACAGAACCCTGTGGCACACACTTAGCACTTTAGTCCATAATGATGAAGCCCCATTTACAACTACCCTCTGCATCCTATTCATTAACCAATTTTCTATCCATGTACAAATGTGACTCCCCAGACCAACAGACCTTAGCTTATACATTAGTCACCTATGGGGGACTGTATCAAAAGCCTTTGCAAAAGTAAAAGTAAAAAAAAAGTAAACTACATCTACTACTATTCTACTTACTTCCTCATAAAAACCAAGCAAGTTAGTTTGACAAGATCTATTCCTCCTAAATCCATGCTGGTTACTACTTATAATGTCAGTCCATGAAACATACTCTAGAACATGTTCCCTTATTAAACTTTCCAGGATCTTCCCCACCACTGAAGTTATCCCCATTAATTAATGGTGCCACATTCTCAGTCCTCATCTTCTTACTATTAATATACTTAAAAAAATGTTTAGGCTTAGTGATGCTTTGTTCAGCTATCCTAACTTCATTATTAATTTTAGCTAGTTTGATTGCTTTCTTACACTCATTGTTACAGTTTTTAAAATCCCTAAAGGCCCTTTCCGTTCCCTCGGCCTTAAAGGGTTTAAATGCCTTTTTCTTCCTTTCCATTTGCCTCTTTACATCAGAATTCAGCCACATGTGCGCAGATTTATTTTTTTTACATTTATTTCCCAAGGGTATAAATTTAGATGTGAACTGGCTTAAAATCGCCTTGAACACAGTCCACTTCTGTTCAGTACCTTTTCCTTATAATACATTATCCCAGTTGACATTCTGGAGAGCTGCTTTTAACCTGGGAAAATTTGCCTTCCCAAAATTAAAAGTTAACCCAGCGCACTTTTCCTTTCGATAACAAAGTCCAAACGCCACTATTTCATGGTCACTATTCCCTAAGCCTCCAGTTACCTTTATATCTATAATATAATGTGCTCCACGATGTTAGATATTACCAGATCCAACAGAGATCCTTTTCTAGTAGGAACCTCAACCACCTGTGAGGGAAAATTATCCTGCAGCAAATTCAGGAACTCATTGCCTTTTTCTGTGATGGCAGTTCCACTACAATCAATGTTGGGGTAATGAAAGTCCCCCATAATAAGCACACTCCCCAAACTTGCAGCCCTTGCCAACTGCATATGAAGTTGACTCACCTCCTCTCTGCTAGCATTTGGCGGCTTATAGCAGACACCAACAATGACATTACCCCCTTTCCTGTTGCCTAATTCCACCCATATTGCCTCCACTTTAACATCCATATTGCCAGTTATCTCTTCTTTTAAATTTGGCTTCAATTATTTTTTAACATAAACACATACTCCTCCCCCTTTCCTTTTTTCTCTGTCCTGCCTAAACAAGGCATATCCTTCTAAATTTACAGCCCAGTCATGAGAACTGTTCAACCACGTCATTCAATGCCATTTCCAATTCACCCATTTTGTCAGCCAGGCTTCTCACATTTGCAAACATACATTTTAGATTATGATCCTGTAATTTATTCGTACACTTTAATAAACATGCCTCCCTATCCCCTATGCTAGCCCCACCCCCTTTCCACCCACCACTGGCCTATCTACACCCTGCTTTCCTCCTGGGCTATCTATCCCAGTGAGATTGCTAATACCCTCCCCCCTAAACCTAGTTTAAAATCTCCTCCAGCCCTCTAGCCATCTTCTCCCCTAAAACAGCTGCACTGCCATCAGTGAGATGCAACCCATCCCTACTAAAGAGCCTGTAGCCGACAGCAAAGTCTGCCCAGTTCTCAATAAACCCAAACCCTTCTTTCTTACACCGCACTCTTAGACACGCGTTAATGCCCCTAAGCTCCCGCCGTCTCCCTGGCTTAGCACGTGGCTGCGGTAGTATTTCTGAAAACACTACCCTGGAGGTCCTTGCTTTTAACTTGGCCCCTAGCTCTCGGAAATCATGTGTAAGGACCTCACCTCCTTCTCTAACTTTGTCATTGGCACCAATGTGAACCAAGACCGCCGGGTCACACCCGGCACCACCCAATAATTTGTCTACACGATCCACCACATGCCGAACCCTAGCACCAGGCAGGCAACACACAGTTCGGCATGTAGGGTCTTGGCGGCAGATTACCCTATCTACCTTCCTTATAATGGAGTCCCCTACCATTACCACCTGCCTTGCATTCCTGATCCTTCGTTCCTCCTACCTTGTATCAGAGGTGGCAGTCCCCTGGGTCCACAAGGGACTAGCCCCCTCCATACAGGCTAATTCCGAAGTGTCCTCCTCCACATCATTACCTAAGGCAGCAAATCTGTTGGGATGGGTAATCTGGTAAGAAGCCACCCTACCCTTTCGCCCCCCACTTTCCCCTAGTAACCCTAACAAAACTACCTCCCCCCTCAACCTTCCTTGTCCCACTTCCACCCACCTCTATACTCGCCCCAGCCAGTGCCTGCTGACCCCCCAGTTCTACCAATCCCTGCAATGCTGCAAGCTGCCCCCTCTCCACCTCAGCTTCCAAACGGGCAACTCACTCACACCTTACACCTGACACAAGTCTAGCACTTCAAAATTACTGGTGTCCACTTTCACGCCAGGGAGTGGTATAAAATTTGGAATTTGAGGGGTAAAATTACCAGGCGGCCTCCACGCAGGCTCTCCTTCAACTACAGCACCAGCAACACTCTCATCATCTACCTCCATAGGACCAACATCACTAGTGACAACGCTGGGACCAGCCTCATCCCCAGTGGTACAACTACCTCCTAAGGCTGTGACAGTGTTACTGCCAGACTCATTAGAATCTGATGATTCTAATCCACTGGGTACATACTCAGTTTCTTCTGAGCTAGACAGCATAGTACCTAGCAGGGGAGGACTGGCCCAGTAGGCTGAGGGGCAAATGCCCCCCCCCGGGCTGGTCTCCAATAAATCATTTGGGCTGCCACAGAAGGTATTAGTAAGTAATCTGCTTAAATGGCACAGCGCACGTCTCTAGTACTAACATGAGCAAGGAACAAAAGACTCCTTCTCTGCTGCTGAATTTCTTTCCTTTGCGGACACTGGTAGCTGACATGCTCCTTTCATTAGTCAGTGTTAGTCCTCCAGTTCATTAGCCAGTGTTAGTCAGCCTCCAGTTCATTAGCCAGTGTTAGTCAGTCCTCCAGTTCATTAGCCAGTGTTAGTCAGACTTCCAGTTTCCTTACCTAGTGTTAGTCAGCCCTACAGTTTATTAGCCAGTGCCAGTGTTGTCAGCCATCCAGATCCTTAGCCATTGTTGTCAGCCCTCCAGATCATTATCCATTTTTATCAGCCCTCCAGTTCATGGTATTGATACATAAAGTAGAGTTGATCCAG
>CM033477.1:84381804-84551811 GCA_019447015.1 Hymenochirus boettgeri
GGAAATTTCGATTGCCACTTGGAGTCAGGAAGGAATTTTTTCCCCCTTCATAAATTTGGTGGGGGTTTTTTGCCTTCCTCTGGATCAACAGTTAGGCAGGAAATGAGGATATTGCTAGATGGGTTGGACTGGATGGACGTATGTCTTTATTCAACCTCAAATACTATACTACTATACTATTACCCAGTATGTACACCATGTAAAATGAGAATAGTAGTCTTAAAAATGGGTGTAACTTAAACAAAGTTTGTGACCTTAACAAAGTGGGCGTGGTCAAACATTTAGCAATCTACCATGAAAGAGTTACTTCTCCTCCCCTTGTACCTAGTAGCCTCAGCTACAGAAAACCTCCTCCTGTCCATTGTATCAAAAGATAATTTAACAACTTTTGATAACCTAAGCAAAAGACCTGAAGTTACCCCTTCAGGAAAGGTTGTTATGTGTTACGCCTTACCTGGTCTATATCCTCTTGATTGGCCCCGGGTGCTATTTATCATTTTTATATACAGCTTGTTAATAAAGTTGGTTATTATTATTATTGCCAGCGCGGCTAGATCAAGAAGATCATGGGGGTGTAGTTGCACAGATCTGTCTGTGTATACCATACCCACCAAGGTTGTAGGTCTTGGTGGGTTGGTATACACAGACAGATCTGTGCAACTACACCCCCATGATCTTCTGATCTAGCCCGCGCTGGCATAATAATAATAACCAACTTTATTAACAAGCTGTATGAAAAATGATAAATAGCGCCGTAGTGTCAATCTAAGAGGATATAGACCAGGTAAGGCGTAACACATAAACTATCCCGGCTATGTATAATAGACTAAAAATGCATATACAAAAGTAAAAGTATTTATTAATACTTGTAAAATAATAGAGTAATCAAACCTCAAATAACTCTCAATATATATTATCTAAAAACCAACATACCCTCTTCCTAAAACCATAAGTAGTAATCATACACTGATAATAATGCACTATATCATACATATCCTATGTTACAATAACTCATAATATGGATCCAATAAAAGATCTTTAGGGGCCCCTAAATGCAAGGCAATAATCAAGGACAAGGTAAGTATATCGCTGGGAACAACGATAGGAAGTTCTTAGTAAGTGTAGATTTACCCCCCCTATGGGGCTAAAGTAACTTGGTCTGACTGCCAATAATATAAAAAGGTAACTAGGTCTCCGTATGGCTTATGTGAGCTAGGCTAGGCTGCCGTCATCAGGAATCTGATGGTGGCAGCACTACCGAAACACGTAGGAGGGCACTCCCCCAACAGTCCTTAGCTTGGAAACCACTAGGTTCACAGCGCCATTTGAACCACGGAACGGTACCTGGCATCAGTAGCTTGTACAAGCAGTCACAGAGGTCCTTAGGAGCAGCCAAGGCCACCCACTAAGCTACCCACACAGCATCCCGAGACGTTGGTAGAGGTACAGTGCGGGTGGAGCCGCAGCTCACATAAGCCATACAGAGACCTAGGAAGCGACAACCGTCGATCCTTTGAAAGTTTCAGGTGTCGTATACACTTGTTCATCACACGAGACGTATTTTCATATTTCTGGCAGTTTGGCCATATTGTCTTAGACCCATAGGAGGGGTAACCCCATATCTATTGGGAGGTACAGGAGCCATAGATACCTGCCCTATACGCGAGTTACCTTTTTATATTATTAGCAGTCAGACCAAGTTACAGTACTTTACTCCCATAGGAGGGGTAAGTCTAGGGATATAAGGGGTAAAACACAAAAAATACACAAAAAACTAACAAAATGTTAGAAATATTATAACTAAACACTAAAAGTGCTCAGCAAAGTAAACCACCAAGTCACAAGAGGTTTGCAGCAGTGTCACTGCCCATGCTACTGCTGATGTCAATGTGCTCTTATTGGCTCCTGGAAAGATTGGTACCGGTACGAGGTAGGAGACGACTTTGCTCATTGCATAGGGGCTTTAGTACAAAGGGGAAGCCGTTTCCTGCTCTAACTGCTGACATTCTTCACCCGAAAAGTGTGAAGAACCCAGGCGTATATATAAGTTTAGTGTGGCAATGAAAGGGTTAAAGGTGGACTGGGTAAGTTTCTAAAACTAAAACATATTGAGAATTACTGGTATTAATACATATATTGCAGTTCTGTGTCGGCTTCTATTGCCATTTGTAGTCAGGATCCCCCCCCCCTTTTTTTTTTTAGCTGTTTGGTTTTTTGCCTTCCTCTGGATCAAACATTAGGTAGGGTTAAAAAGGAGGGTGAAAATGTTGGACTTATGTCTTTATTCAACCTCAAATACTATACTATACTAAAGGACTTGATGGACGTATGTTTTTAATCAACCTCAATTACTATGTTACACGTGTGGTATATCTACTTACCTGAAACCTATGTGGCATACAATATGTGGGGAGTATCACCAGATCTTTAAGGGTATGTCCAACCTTCTTTAAATGTTTTATATAGTGTAGGGCTTAGTCCCCAGCCCCAACTGCTATATTGTAATCTAAGAAACTTCCCCAACACTTACTTACCTTCCTCTTTCCTCTGCCGCACTGCCGGCCCTGCTTGTGCGAAAATGCAATCAGAGGGGCGGGACCTCAGTGCATTGTGATTGGCTGAGAGGCAGCCAATCACGGACGCGGCTGCCGGTAGATCTGAAAGCGGGGGAAAGAGGGAAGATAAGTAAAGATTGGGGAAGTTTTTACATTGAAAATATAGCGATTGGGGCTGGGGGACTAAGCCCTACACTATTAAAAATGGGTTTGTAGCTAGGGGGTGGGAGTCCAAAACAAGGAGGGAGGGGGAGGGAGAATGGCTGCAGTGCGCTGCCAAACTTCTCCCGGAGGGGAGACAGGAGGTAGAGTCCTATATGGTCTGCTATCCTCCTGGTGGTTAGTTTTTGGGACTTTGGGGGGGGGACTACAGGATAACAATTTGGAGCTGGGATGTGAGGTAAGAATTTTTATTTACAGTAGTGGGGGAAATTATAGTTTGGGGTGGACATGCATTTAAAGTTAAGATTTAGAGAACATTTTAGTAGTATTATTAAAAGATGGCAGGAGCCCCATAGCAAAGCATTTTATGTCATGCAATAGGGGACTGGAGAGATATTTACAGTTGCAGGCAATCAGTGGATACCCTTAGGAAAAATAAAAATAAATTAGATACCTTACATAAACAGAGGCAAAATGGGTATTTAAACTGGAAACTAGGATAACCCATCGGACTCAATTCAGTGTTTGCATAAACTGCTTAATTTAGGTAAATGTGTACAGAGTATAGACATAGAGGTTATGTCATCAAAGAGTGTGGTACCTTCTCTCTCTTTTTACTTATATATGCACATAATTCATACAATAACACATAAAAATTAGTTAAAGAACATATACCATCCCAACCATTAATAAACATATAAATTAGCATTTGTCAGATAAACAGGGAGATTCAATAAAGTTCTTTATTGTTTAAAATGGGCTAATTTGCCCCCAACAATCATGATGTTAGCTTTCAAATGTTAATAAGATCTGATTGGTTGGGGGAACTTTTATAAGTAACCCTGTAGTTTGTTAGCTTTCTCCTCTCCCCCGCCCCCTCCAGGCCTTCCTCCACAAAGTTTTTCCTTTTACCCTATCCCTCCCCTTTTTATGTAGGAGCATAGTATAAATTGCATACACTAATCTTGTGGTTCTTATAATATATCAAATAACTCTCAATATATATTATCTAAAAACCAACATACCCTCTTCCTAAAACCATAAGTATGTAATCAATACACTGATAATAATGCACTATAATCATACATATCCTATGTTAACAATAACTCATAATATGGATCCAAATAAAAGATCTTTAGGGGCCCCTAAATGCAAGGCAATAATCAAGGACAAGGTAAGTATATCGCTGGGAACAACGATAGGAAGTTCTTAGTAAGTGTAGATTTACCCCCCCTATGGGGCTAAAGTAACTTGGTCTGACTGCCAATAATATAAAAAGGTAACTAGGTCTCCGTATGGCTTATGTGAGCTAGGCTAGGCTGCCGTCATCAGGAATCTGATGGTGGCAGCCTAGCCGAAACACGTAGGAGGGCACTCCCCCAACAGTCCTTAGCTTGGAAAACCACTAGGTTCACAGCGCCATTTGAACCACGGAACGGTACCTGGCAATCAGTAGCTTGTACAAGCAGTCACAGAGGTCCTTAGGAGCAGCCAAGGCCACCCACTAAGCTACCCACACAGCATCCCGAGACGTTGGGTAGAGGTACAGTGCGGGTTGGAGCCGCAGCTCACATAAGCCATACAGAGACCTAGGAAGCGACAACCGTCGATCCTTTGAAAGTTTCAGGTGTCGTATACACTTGTTCATCACACGAGACGTATTTTCATATTTCTGGCAGTTTGGCCATATTGTCTTAGACCCATAGGAGGGGTAACCCCATATCTATTGGGAGGTACAGGAGCCATAGATACCTGCCCTATACGCGAGTTACCTTTTTATATTTTAGATCAGACCAAGTTCAAGTACTTTCTCCCATAGGAGGGGTAAGTCTGGATATAAGGGGTAAAACACAAAAATACACAAAACTAACAAAATGTTAGAAATATTATAACTAAACACTAAAAGTGCTCGCAAAGTAAACCACCAAGTCACAAGAGGTTTGCAGCAGTGTCACTGCCCATGCTACTGCTGATGTCAATGTGCTCTTATTGGCTCCTGGAAGATTGGTACCGGTACGAGGTAGGAGACGACTTTGCTCATGCATGGGGGCTTTAGTACAAAGGACCGTTTCCTGCTCTAACTGCTACATTCTTCACCCGAAAGTGTGAAGAACCCAGGCGTATATATAGTTTAGTGTGGCAATGAAAGGTTAAAGTGTGCTGGGTAAGTTTCTAAAACTAAAACATATTGAAATTACTGGTATTATACATATATTCATTTCTGGTTTCCATTTTGTAGTCAGGATCCCCCCCCCCCCTTTTTTTTTTAGCTGTTTGGTTTTTTTTTGCCTCCTCTGGATCAAACATTAGGTAGGGTTAAAAAGGAGGGTGAAAATGTTGGACTTATGTCTTTATTCAACCTCAAATACTATACTATACTAAAGGACTTGATGGACGTATGTTTTTAATCAACCTCAATTACTATGTTACACGTGTGGTATATCTACTTACCTGAAACCTATGTGGCATACAATATGTGGGGAGTATCACCAGATCTTTAAAGGGTATGTCCACACCCTTCTTTTAAATGTTTTATATAGTGTAGGGCTTAGTCCCCCAGCCCCAACTGCTATATTTGTAATCTAAGAAACTTCCCCAAACATTACTTACCTTCCCTCTTTCCTCTGCCGCACTGCCCGGCCCTCTGCTTGTGCGAAAATGCAATCAGAGGGGCGGGACCGTCAGCTGCATCTGTGATTGGCTGAGAGGCAGCCAATCACGGACGCGGCTGCCGGTAGATCTGAAAGGCGGAGGAAAGAGGGAAGATAAGTAAAGATTGGGGAAGTTTCTTACATTGAAAATATAGCGATTGGGGCTGGGGGACTAAGCCCTACACTATATAAAATGGGTTTGTAGCTAGAGGGTGGGAGTCCAAAACAGGAGGGAGGGGGAGGGAGAATGGCTGCAGTGCGCATGCCAAACTTCTCCCGGAGGGGAGACAGGAGGTAGAGTCCTATATGGACTCTGCTATCCTCCTGGTGGTTAGTTTTTGGGACTTTGGGGGGGGGACTACAGGATAACAATTTGG
The DNA here is from genome assembly GCA_019447015.1 of Hymenochirus boettgeri. Lineage (NCBI taxonomy): Eukaryota > Metazoa > Chordata > Amphibia > Anura > Pipidae > Hymenochirus > Hymenochirus boettgeri. The sequence goes on from CM033477.1 coordinate 84,387,550, forward strand.
AGCTGGGATGTGAGGTAAGAATTTTTATTTACAGTAGTGGGGGAAATTATAGTTTTGGGGGTGGACATGCATTTTAAAGTTAAGATTTAGAGAACATTTTAGTAGTATTATTAATAAAGATGGCAGGAGCCCCATAGCAAAGCATTTTATGTCATGCAATAGGGGACTGGAGAGATATTTACAGTTGCAGGCAATTCAGTGGATACCCTTAGGAAAAATAAAAATAAATTAGATACCTTACATAAAACAGAGGCAAAATGGGTATTTAAACTGGAAACTAGGATACCCATCGGACTCAATTCAGTGTTTGCTATAAACTGCTTAATTTAGGTAAATGTGTACAGAGTATAGACATAGAGGTTATGTCATCAAAGAGTGTGGTACCTTCTCTCTCTTTTTTACTTTATATATGCACATATTCATACATAAACACATAAAAATTAGTTAAAGAACATATACCATCCTCAACCATTAATAAACATATAATTTAGCTATTTGTCAGATAAACAGGGAGATTCAATAAAAGTTCTTTATTGTTTAAAATGGGGCTAATTTTGCCCCAACCAATCAGATGTTAGCTTTCAAATGTTAAATAAGATCTGATTGGTTGGGGGAACTTTTATTAAGTAACCCTGTTAGTTTGTTAGCTTTCTCCTCTCCCCCGCCCCCCTCCAGGCCTTCCCTCCACAAAGTTTTTCCTTTTACCCTTATCCCTCCCCTTTTTATGTAGGAGCATAGTATAAATTGCATACACTAATCTTGTGGTATAATATATATCCTATGATTTGATTGGGAGGGAGATAATTGGGGAAGCCAAACAGTCCAACCCATCTAGCAATATCCTCATTTCCTTCCTAACTGTTGATCCAGAGGAAGGCAAAAAAAACCCACCAAATTTATGAAGGGGAAAAAAATTCCTTCCTGACTCCAAGTGGCAATCGGAAATTTCCCTGAATGTTGCAAGTTACTGGTATCAATACCAGTAACTTGCAACATTCCTTGTTTGCAGAAACTCATCCAGTTTTTTTTTAAACTGACCAATAACCTGCTATAACAACGTCCACTGGAAGACAGTTCCACAGCTTTACCATTCTCACAGTGTATACAGATGAAAAGACATTTGCTTTATTAATTTCAGTCAGAGCAAAAAAGTGGTAGAAGTGCACACTGTTCTTCAAACGAAATTCTGTTTTATTGCATAACACAAATCACGTTTCGGAAGAACGCTATGTCTCCTTCATCAGGTGCAACCCACACAATAACCCATACCACCATTTATAGACCCAGTGATCAAGTCCATTTCAGGGGGGAGTGGCTATAACAACAACTCAGTGCAAAATCATGCTCAAATGTCCATAAGGAAAATTGTCAAAATTTTGGGGAATATATAATATATATATATATATATATATATATATATATATATATATATATATACATACAGTGTAGAGCTTTTACTTAAAATCAATGTATCAGTTACTGAGTATATTGGTTACAATATTATTATAAATAACCGCCATAAAGTGGCAACATTATTCCTGTTAAGGATATCAAAAACAAACATCAGTTTCAAAGTGTCAGTTACTGAATACATTTCTTACCATTTGGGTTTTATTATAAATTTACGCCACTAGGTGGCAACATCATTCCAATGTGGCAACATTTTATTTAATATTTGCATTTAAGTATGCAGGTTATGTACAGTGGTTCTATGGATACAATTAAACCAACCTAGTAGCATAAATTTATAATAAACCCCAAATGGTAAGAAATGTATTTAGTAACTGACACTTTTGAAACTGATGTTTGTTTTTATAGGATTTGGAAGGTTGGGTGGGTGGATTAGTTTAATCCGATGAAGTGCTGGTTGTTCTTCGTTTTCCACCGGCATCGGTCATAGTGAATAGCCATGAGCTCCATACCTCATCGTATTTGCGTATTGAGCCTTTGATGAGGTGGGATAGGCGTTCATTTTTACAGATCCACCAAATTTTAGAGATTTAATGGGTTGCTGATGGGGATGGTTGCTTCCATGTTGCAGCGAGGAGACTACAAGTAGCTGCGCAAAAACTATGTATAAGTTTGTTGCTTAGTAGTAAAAGGTGAGTTATATCTGAGAGATTCTCTGAGGGGAGAGGTACCAGTGATGGAGTATCTTTAAGTTTTTTTCTTGTAGTATAATGTTGGATGAGCATTTGTGGAGGGATTGGAATATGTTGGACCACTGCGAGTCTTTCAGTGTAGAGCCCAGCCACGTCTCCCATTTGATCATAAATTTTAGTTTATAGGAATGTCTAAATTTATTTAGGGGTGCGGTATAGGGGTGCGGCTGGGTATGGTATAGGTATAGGGGTGCGGCTGGGGTTATCAGCCAGTATTTAAAATTTGGTTGGTTCCAGGATGGGGGTCTTTCTGAAGTTTTGTCGTATAAAATGTGATGTTTGCTGGTAGTGGAACCATTCGGAAGATGGGAGTTTCAGTTGTGACTTAATTGTATCCCAGGGTGAGAGTTGGCCTCTCATGATTAATTGGCCCATCGTGTAGATTTGTTTTTTTTTCCGTCCAGGATTGCCGCCCTTTTGGGTTTAGTCCAGGTTATAGAAGATTGGAGTCATAGGGGACGGGGTGTTGCAAAGTTTATACGCTTTACAGGTGTCGTACCAGAGTTTTATAGAGTGAAGTATGTACAGGTTAGTGCCACATTTTTTCTGTGCTAATTTAGCGGAAGAGAACCATAATAAATCTTTCAGGGGGATGGTGGCGCCCAAGGATTGCTCCAGTTCGATCCATCCGGGTTGATTTAAGTGTTGGCCCCATTGTAAAGTTTGGGCATTGTAAATTCTGACAGCCAGAAAATAGTGTTGTAGGCTAGGCATAGCGGCTCCCCCCATGTCTCTGGGGCGTTATAGGGTTTTGCTGCATATTCTCGGGTGCTTGTTACGCCATATAAATTTGGAGATTTGTGATTGTATGAGTTTTAAATCAGGGGGTTTAAGAGCAAGGGGGGGAGAGCGGAATAGATCTAGTAATCTAGGTAAAACTATCATTTTGACGCTGTTAATACTCCCAAAGAGAGAAAAGTTGTAATGAGTCCAGGCTTTTAATTGCAGTGTTAGTGATTTAATTAATGGGGTGTAATTATTGGTATATAGAGAGATTGGGTCTGTGCAAATCTTGATGCCAAGATATGCAAAGTAAGAAGGGACCCAGGCGAAATCAAAATTCAGTTTTAGTAGTTTTATGGTGGGGGTCGCAAGTGGATTGGGAGGATTACCGATTTGGTGTTATTGATTTTATAGCCTGAGAGCATGCCGAATTCAGAAAAATGGGAGCATAAATGTGGAAGGGGGGTTAAAGGATGGGTTAGGGTGAATAGTGCATCATCAGCGAAGAGAGAAATTTTGTATTCTGATTGACCTAGCTGTATTCCCCTGAGATTTTCGGGTTGTTACGAATGTGTGTGGCAAGAGGTTCCATGCAGAGAGCAAACAATAAGGGGGACAGGGGGCAGCCCTGTCTAGTGCCGTTTTTTATTGGAAAGGCTTGGGAGGAGAAACCCATATTTCAGACAGTAGCAGTTGGAGTAGAGTATATGTTATTTATGGCAGATATGAATGGGCCAGATATATATAAGTGGCAGAGGGTGGCTTTCATATAAATCCAGTCTATTCTGTCAAACGCCTTCTCGGCATCCAGCGAGAGCGTTATAGAGGGCAATTGGGAGGAGTGGCAGTGATGGGCTAGTTGAATTGTGCGTCGGATATTGTCCGTGGTTTCTCTGTCAGGGATGAAGCCCCGGCAGAGAAACCACGGACAATAGACCAGAAACCCATCTGGTCTTTGTGTATCAGTTGTGGAAGCAGTCAGTTCAGTCTGTTGGCTAAAATCTTGGTGAAAAGTTTTATGTCGGTGTTAATGAGGGAGATTGGTCTGTAGCTGGAGCATTGGGTGGTGTCCTTGCCTTCTTTGGGGATAACTACAATGTTGGCACGAAGAAGGTCTGTTGAGAGGGTGGTGGAGCCTGTCAATAGTGTGTTGAATAGTGAAAGGAGGTGGGGAGAGAGCGTGTTTTTTAGTTTCTATAGTGTGTTGAATAGTGAAAGGAGGTGGGGAGAGAGCGTGTTTTTTAGTTTTTTGTAATATGCCATGGTGGAACCATCCGGTCCCAGGGCCTTGCCCGATTTTAGCTGTTTTATTGTTTCTAAGAGTTCTAGGGCAGAGATTGGGGCGTTTAGCATGTGTAGTTGGTCTCTAGTTACTTGGGGGAGTTTTGCTGTGTTTAGGTAATGATCAATACTTGGAAAGTCTGGGTGGGGTCAGTGGTGTGTCCGTCATATAGCTTGCTATAAAAATCTGTAGATTGGTGGAGGATGGAGAGTGGGTCGTAGTGTTGCCACCTGGGGTTTTTAGGGGGAGTAAGCGGCTTTGTGACATTTTGTTATTTAGTTTTTGTGCCAGCATGGTGTCGGCCTTATCTCTTTTATCAAAATATTTATGTTGGGTGAGCCGGATTTCCTTTTTCAGTATGTGAGGAGAGAAGTAAATTAATTTCTCCCCTTAGGTTGGAGATTTCTGAGTGGGATGAGGAGTGAAGAATATCTTTATCTCTTAGTCTCTTAAGCAGTCCATCTAGCTTAGATTTAGCTGCTTGTTTTTTAGAAGATGCCAGGGCTATTAGGTGACCCCTTACCACTGTTTTGTGAGCGTCCCAAAGTGTTGTCTGTGAGATATTGTCTGTATCGTTCAGTTGGAAGTAATCAGTGATACAGTATGTGTTTTAAGTTGGTCTAAGTTGTTGGGGTTGGTGAGTAAGTATTCATTGAGTTTCCATTTGAAATTTGGTTTCGTGGAGAGGATGCCTGTCTGGTGGGTTGAGACTGAGGCGTGGTCGGACCAGGTGATCTCAGAAATATCCGAGTCTTTTAACATCAGTAGGAATTGGGCTGAACTTTGGAGCAGCAAGCACGGGTAACCACAGGTTTTAAACATCAAGGGATAGCTGTAGGTAAGAGGGGGGTAGGAGAAGGGGAAATAGGCGGAAGAAGAAGGAAATAATTTGCATTGTAATGCAAAAGGTCTATGAGCAGAAAATGGCTTTTCACGTAAGATCTGGCTCGGGGTTCCTTTAGAACAGGACCTCTGGTAAGTTATAGAGTCAGATAAGGCGCATCAGGTTTGGGTTGAAAGTAAGGGGCAATGGTGAGGGGGATGCCCCGCTGAGGATGGGTGACATCGAGTGATGTAGGGCTGATGGGTAGGGTGGGGAGAAGTCACACTAGTGGTATCTGGGTGAGTCGAACCTGCATGAAGGAGGGACTTCAAGTCTAATCAAGCCGAGGCAAAGTCAACTGTTAGGCTCGGAGAGGAGTCTAGAGCCAGGAGCCAGCTAGGGCAAGTAGAAGGTTCCATCGTCGCCAAAGGTGAGGCGGTGAGCCGAGGGGTTAAGGCTCATCTGCGGTATGTCCATTGGTCCTTAGAGAAATTATGAAGAGATGGCAGGATTTCTCCTTAGTTAGGAGAGGGCCTCAGGTTGATTTCAGAAATAAAGATATGGTTTGACTTTGTGAACCAGGTTGGGGTATCGAGCCTGTTTTGTCCTCTAGGTTGTGGGCTTGTGGCTAGGGGAGTCTTTTCGTCCCAGCTTGGTCAGGATGGGGAGACCGATATGTGGGTCGCTCACTTGTAGTGGTGGTCACTGTATCTTTCTGGGATCGGTTTAGCAGCCTTGTTCTGGGCGATGATTGTTGGGTCAGTTTGTGGCTGTTGACCATTCGTCGGTTGGTGGGGGGATTTGGGTAGCCTCTTTCGCTTCGATCGGGGGGAGTTTTGCTGCAATCCCTAGTTTCTGGAGGAGCTCCTGGCCTTCCGATGGGGAGGCGGACGAATATGTCTTACCACTTTTTTCGACGATCAGTCGGAACGGGAATCCCCATCGGTATCGTAGGCCCTGTTCGGTTACAGCTTTAAGAATCGGGCGCATTTCCCTCCCTCTTCCCAGTGTGCGGGGAGAAAGGTCTTGGTACAGCTGAATCTGATGGCTGTCTTGCAGTAGGGACGGGTTATTGCGAGAGGCCTTTAAGATCTCCTCTTTGGAGCCAAAGTAACGGAAACGCACTATGACATCGCGAGGTGGCTTGTTAGGGCCTGGTGGGGCTCGCAGAGCTCTGTGTGCCCTGTCGAGGAGTAAGTCTCTCATCTGCAGTTGTGGTGCCAAAGTGTGGAAGAGGTGTTCTAGATACGGAGGTAGGTCCACAACCTCCTCAGAGATCCCTCGGAGACGGACATTATTTCTTCGGTCCCGGTTTTCGGAGTCTTCCTGTAGGTCCTTCAGCTCCTGTATCTTTGTCCGAAGGTCTGTAATGTCGGACTCGATTTGTGAGCAGTATTGGGTAACATGGCTTTTGGAGGTCTCAAGTGAGTTCACTCAATCCCCGAGGTATGAGTGTTCTTGCCTGACCCTGGTGGGCTGCCTTGATCACTGCTTCTAGGTTGCGATATAGCGTGTCCATGTGTTCCCTGCTGATTTGATGGGGGGATTGGTTAGAGTCACCAAGGCGGCCTGGTCCAGCGTGTTGTGAAGGCCGCAGTGTCTCCGGTTTACCCCACATGCCCGGTATGTCATGCTTCGGTTCCGGTTGTGGATTGTTCAGGGGCATTACCGAGGTAAGGTATCCCTCCAGGTAGGGAAAAAAGTGGCTTTTGAAGCCTAAAATAGCTAAAGTACAGTCCTCATGTGCGAAGCTCTATCCAGATGCGACCGCAATGCGGGAAGTCAAGCTAAGCCCCCCCAAGGGTATAAATTTAGATGTGAACTGGCTTAAAATCCCCTTGAACACAGTCCACTTCTGTACCTTTACCTGATAATACATTATCCCAGTTGACATTCTGAAGAGCTGCTTTTAACCTGGGAAAATTTGCCTTCCCGAAATAAAAAGTCTTTGTTAACCCAGCGTACTTTTCCTTTCGATAACAAAGTCCAAATGACACTATTTCATGGTCACTATTCCCTAAGCCTCCAGTTACCTTTATAGCCATAGCCAACCTGTAGCCAACTGCAAAGTCTGCCCAGTTCTCTATAAACCCAAACGAAAGGCAAAATTGAGGGTCGCACTCCAAAAAAATTCAACAACTTTTATTGGTGACTATTTCCCCCCTGAGGAAGGGGGCACGTTAATTCCCCTGAAACAATGTGAGATGTTTTGTGGTCACCAATCAAATTTCTTTGGAGTGCGACCCTCGATTTTGCGTTTTATCTGTATCCATGATCCACCAAGGGTTGGACACTAAGGAGTAAGCAGCCATACTTGGATAGAGTGTTAAAGGACTGTTTGTTATACAAGTCTCTATGGGCCCTATTTATAAAAGATCGGTATCGTTATCGTAAAATACCGATCGTTATCGTAAAATAACGACCGTGTTTTTACCGATAACGACCGTTATTTACTGATAACGACCATTATTTACCGATATCGTTAAATAACGGTCGTTATCGGTAAATACCGGTCGTTATTTACCGATATAGGTCGTTATTTACCGATAACGGCCGTTACTTACCGATAACGGTCGTTATTTACGTTATTTACCGATAACGGTCGTTAACTAACGACCGTTATCGGTAAATAACGGTCGTTATCGGTAAAACCCCGGTCGTTATTTTACGATAACGATCGGTATTTTACGATAACGATCTTTTATAAATAGGGCCCTATAAACCCAAAACCTTCTTCCTTACACCACCCTCTTAGCCACGCATTAATTCTCCTAAGCTCCCGATGTCTCCCTAGCATAGCTTGTGGCTGGGGTAGTATTTCTGAAAACACTACCCTGGAGGTCCTTGCTTTTAACTTGGCCCCTAGGGCCCTCTTTATAAAAGATCGGTATCGTTATCTAAAATACCGATCGTTATCGTAAAATAACGACCGGTATTTACCGATAACGTCTGGTATTTAACGATAGCGGTAAATAACGGTCGTTATTGGTAAATAACGACCGGTATTTACCGATAACGTCTGGTATTTAACGATAGCGGTAAATAACGGTCGTTATTGGTAAATAACGGTCGTTATCGGTAAAAACCCGGTCGTTATTTTACGATAACGATCGGTATTTTACGATAATGATACCGATCTTTTATAAATAGGGCCCCTAGCTCTCAAAATCATGTTTAAGGACCTTTCTTCCTCTTCTAACTTTGTCATTGGCACCAATGTGAATTAAGACTGCCGGGTCACACCTGGCACCACCCAATAATCTGTCTACACATTCCACCACATGCCAAACTCTAGCTCAAAAATCTAAAGAAGAAGAAAACCTGTGGCACTCTGGTAGTAGTAAATTAAAAACCCTAAAAAAGTAAAAACCCTTTATTGCAAACTTGCATGGGCAAAAAACACATTTAAATAACCATGGTCCTAAAACCACAGACAGTTCAGAAGTATCAATAGGACTGTGTGCAACACTATATAAGTCAAACCGTTTATATTATAACAACTAGTCAAAAATGTTTGAGTGTTATGCACTACATCCAACATCAAATAGTAGACCCACATATATATATATATATATATATATTTATACACACTATAGTAGAAATAAGATGTCTGGTACATAGTTGTGGTTACAGCAAGGAATTAACACCATCTAAAAGCCAACTTATCTCTCTGGTGTGTACGTGTGAAAAGCAAGCAAGCCATCTTGCAAACCCTGAGGGTAACAAACTCGAGCAGCACACAATATAAACACGGAGCAAGTCCATAGGGGGAAAGAACTCAAGGAGAAACGACCAGAGGTTTTTCGCTCAGAATATGAGCCAGCGCAAGCCCCGCCCACTTGCGGGTGTTTAAGCCCCACCCACTCATGGGTGCACGAGCCCCGCCCACTCGCAGGTGCTCGCATGGTTTAACCATGGTGTCAGATCTCTGTGCAGCACTCCCCCCTTCCCTCTGTTACCTCCTCTATGTCTCAACTCCGGCTTGCCGACAAGCTTTTCATGTGCAGTAGGAGTTCAAAAGTTTAACATCCTAAAAAACACACCCACGCACAATGGCCAATAGAAAGCAAGCTATCCTGGAGACACGGAAGAAGAAGGAAGAACTGTACAGTTTACGATCTCTCACTTTGTGACCCATCATTAATCAGTGAAAGCTATTAAGAAGAGGGGTCAAGTGCATCCTTATATCTACCATCAAAGCTACCTCTGTCCCCTTGCTAATGCTCTTATCTCTATGTTTATTACAGAGCAGGGAGGGGGGATCACATCTCAGAGATTTGATTGACAGTTCAAGTAGGAGTAGAGGAATGCAATCAGTATTCTTCTAACTGGTATATCTCAGGACAGAGAGGGAATCTGAAAAAAGTGAAGACACTCTGGGGGTTGTGGGGAATTGTAGAAATCATGGAAAGAAAGAAAAAAAGGTTCATTTTCCCACTATAGATGCCAGGGGAACTGTGGTCTCCAAACAGGAAGTCCCTCCTCCTCTCTGTTGTGTGAAGGAGCTGCAGAGAAGGTAAGGGAATCTACAGCCCTTCTCTCTCACTATGTGAAAACAGCCTTTTCAGGCAGAGTTCTCACTCTGCCTGAAAAGGCTGTTTCCACAGAGTTTTTTTGGGGGGGGTTGAGTGGCCCACAGCACCTGTGATTGAGTGGGGCTTAGGCACTCGCGAGTGGGTGGGGCTTAGGCACCCACTGGTGGGCGGGGCTTAGGCACCCGCGAGTGAGCGTGTCACATAGGGTAGTAAGGGAATGGGCCAAGGGGGGCCTGCAACTGGAGGGACCATGGGGTCCATGAGTGGGAGGGACCAGGGGGCTGCAAAGGGGAGGAGACACAGGGCAGACTGACAGGTTTCGGAGCAGGAAGCAGGGAACCTGGTGATGCTGCTGCCATATCACACACAAAACTATGTAAAATAAACAATGGAAATAAATTGCAAAAACTCTCAGGAGAGCAATTCCTATCAAAAGTCATTTTTGGAACATAGTTCCTCTTTAACTTTCTGGTCAGTCATTTCTTTATATCTTGGGCTGCGGAGCATGTAGAGAGGTGGTTGGTGGCTCATTTTAAAGGTAGGAAACTTATTTGGAGACCACAGTTCCCCTTTAACGCGTGTGTGTCGTTTCCAGTGTGCGCACGATGCCTCCATCTTTTACCTGTATACAGAGATAAATGAGGAGTTGGCTAAAGCGACAGGCCTGGGGTAGACATCACCCGGGCAAGTGGGAAACATTGGTGAACATTTACCCAATCCATATGGTAGATTTATATATTTGTAAAAAGTACTGGTGGGCATATTAACGCACCCGGACCATCACCTTATCAGAGTGAACATCCATTATATAGTGGGCAATATGTATAGGAACCTGAAGCACATGTATAGGAACCTGGAGCAGGCATTCCAGGGGACCTATGAGTTGCCCGTTTGGAAGCTGAGGTGGAGAGTCTAAGGGGGCAGCTTTTATCATTGCAGGGATTGGCAAATCTGGCGGTTAAGCAGCCACTAGCTGGGGCCAGTATAGAGGTGGGTGGAAGTGGGACAGGGAAGGTTAAGGGGAGAGGTAGTTTTGTTATGGTTACTAGGGGAAGTGGGGGACAGAAGGGTAGGGTGGCTTCTTCCCAGATTGCCCATCCCAACAAATTTGCCACCTCAAGTAATGAAGTGGAGGAGGACACCTCGGAATTAGCATGTATAGAGGGGGCTAGTCCCTTGAGCACCCAGGGGACAGCTATCTCTAATACAAGGGAGGAGGAGCTAAGGATCAGGAATGCTAGGCAGGTGGTAGTAGTAGGGGACTCCATCATAAGAAAGGTAGATAGGGTAATCTGCCGCCAAGACCATACATGCTGAACTGTGTGTTGCCTGCCTGGTGCTAGGGATCGGCATGTGGTGGATCGTGTAGACAGATTATTGGGTGGGGTGGTCTTGGTTCACATTGGTGCCAACGACAAAGTTAGAGGAGGAGGTGAAGTCCTTAAAGGATAAGTGCACTGTAAAATCAAGTTATGTTTATTTGGAAGCTGCAGCTTTAAAAATACCGTTGCCATATTTTTTTTTTTACCTATACCCCTCCAGAGCTTAGCTTTGTGCCTTGGAAGTTGCTGACATCTTGTTACTGGTTTGCTGAATGTTAAGCTCCACCCCTCTGAGATTTCCTCTGCTTTCTCCTGCTTGAGCCTCAAACAGTAATGCCTGTGAGTTCTGTGCACTCTCCTGCTTGTGCACGGAACTCACAATATTTTTTTTTTTTAAAAAAATATGGCAACTGTATTTCTAAAGCTGCAGCTTCCAAATGAACATAACTTGATTTTACAGTGCACTTATCCTTTAAACATGATTTTCGAGAGCTAGGGGCCAAGTTAAAAGCAAGGACCTCCAGGTTAGTGTTTTCAGAAATAATACTGCAGCCACGTGCTAAGCCAGGGAGACAGCAGGAGCTTAGGAGCATTAATGCATGGCTAAGAGTGCGGTGTAAGGAAGAAGGGTTTGGGTTTATAGAGAACTGGGCAGATTTTGCTGTCAGCTACAGGCTCTTTAGTAGGGATGGGTTGCATCTCACTGAAGGCGGTGCAGCTGTTTTAGAGGAGAAGATGGCTAAAGGGTTCGAGGAGATTTTGAACTAGGTTTGGGGGGGAGAGTATTAGCAGTCTCACTAGGATAGATAGCCCAGGAGGAAAACAGGGTGTAGATAGGCCAGTGGTGGGTGGAAAGGGGTGTGTGAGGTTAGCATAGGGGTTAGGGAGGCATGTGTATTAAAGTGTATGAATAAATTACAAGATCATAACCTAAAATATATGTTTGCAAATGCGAGAAGCCTGGCTGACAAAATGGGTGAATTGGAAATTATGAAACGTGGATGAACAGTTCTCACGACTGGGCTGTAAATTTAGAAGGATATGCCTTGTTTAGGCAGGAAAGAGAAAAAATCAAAGGGGAAGGAGTATGTGTTTATGTTAAAAAAGAATTGAAGCCAAATTTAAAAAAAGAGATAACTGGCGATATGGATGTTAAAGCGGAGGCAATATGGGTGGAATTAGGCAACAGGAAAGGGGGAAATGTTATTGTTGGTGTCTGCTATAAGCCTCCAAATGTTAGCAGAGAGGAGGTGAGTCAGCTTCATATGCAGTTGGCAAGGGCTGCAAGTTTGGGGAGTGTGCTCATTATGGGGGACTTTAATTACCCTGACATTGAATGGTGTAGTGGAACTGCCATCTCAGAAAAAGGCAAAGAGTTCCTGAATTTGCTGCAGGATCATTTTCTCTCACAGGTGGTTGAAGTTCCTACTAGAAAAGGAGCTCTGTTGGATCTGGTAATATCTAACATCGTGAAGCACATTATAGATATAAAGGTAACTGGAGGCTTAGGGAATAGTGACCATGAAATAGTGGCGTTTGGACTTTGTTATCGAAAGGAAAAGTGCGCTGGGTTAACAAAGACTTTTAATTTAGGGAAGGTAAATTTTCCCAAGTTAAAAGTAGCTCTTCAAAATATCAACTGGGATAATGCTGAACAAAGCATTATTAAGCCTAAATTGTTTTTAAAGTATATTAATAGTAAGAAGATGAGGACTGAGAATGTGGCACCATTAATTAATGGGGATAAGTTAGTTACGGAGGATGGCGTAAAGCAAATGTCTTGAATATTTTTTTTCCCTCTGTATACACTATAGAAGATCCAAGTACAGATATCATAGGGTATAGTAGCAATAATGGTATAAAAAATACAAGTGCACTTTGGTTAACTGAGGATATGGTACAGAAAAAACTTAATAAGGTTAATATTAATAAATCTACTGGACTGGATAAAATAAATCCTCGGGTACTTAGGGAGATAAGTTCAGTTTTATCTAGGCCATTGTTTCTTATTTTTGCAGATTCCCTCATGTCCGGTGGTGTGCCTCTGGATTGAAAAAAGGCTGATGTTATTCCAATATTCAAAAAGGGTAGTCGTTCACAGTCAGGTAATTACAGGCCTTTAAGTTTAACTTCAGTGGTGGGGAAGATACTGGAAAATTTAATAAGGGAACATGTTCTAGAGTATGTTTCAAGAACTGATGTTATAAGTAGTAACCAGCATGGATTTAGGAGGAATAGATCTTGTCAAACTAACTTGCTTGGCTTTTATGAGGAAGTAAGTAGAAATGTAGACTAGCAGTAGAAGTATACTTGGATTTTGCAAAGGCTTTTGATACAGTCCCCAATAGGCGACTAATGTATAAGCTAAGGTCTGTTGGTCTGGGGAGTCACATTTGTACATGGATAGAAAATTGGTTAATAAATAGGATGCAGAGAGTAGTTGTTAATGGGGCTTTATCATTATGGACTAAAGTGCTAACTGGGGTGCCACAGGGTTCTGTGTTGGGGCCACTTCTATTTAATCTATTTATTAATGATTTGGAAGTGGGTATTGTCAGCAAGGTTTCTGTGTTTGCTGATGACACAAAACTTTGTCGACCATTAAAAACTTCAGAGGATGTGCAATCGTTGCAGGGAGATCTAGATAGATTGTTACATTGGGCTGCTAAGTGGCAGATGAGATTCAATGTTGATAAATGTAAGGTGATGCATTTTGGACTTAAAAATCCTTGCACTGCGTAAACTATAAATGTCTCTGTGTTAAGTGAATTCCTGTTGGAAAGGGATCTTGGAGTTTTGGTGGATAACAAACTTAAAGGGCATGTCCACCCCCAAAACTCAAATTTAACCCCATATTGACCCCACTCTGTAGTGTACAAAAATCCTTACCTTACATCCCAGCTCGTTATGGTTGCCATGCTGTGCCCCTCCAAAGTTCAGGAAAGTGTAGTGTAGAAGTTCTGGGTGACTCATCCTGCGCCTGTCTCAGCCTCAACCTCGACAAGGTTTGAGGCATGCGCAGGAGAGTCCTCCCCCCTCTCTCTCCCTCCCTCTCCTTCCTGTTTTCTTCTCCCTCCCCCTAGTGTAAAATCCCCATTATATATTATATATATTGATCCTCCAGTCCCAACCGCCGTAACAGAATTATTAGAAAGTGCCCAGATAATTACTTACCTTCCCTCTATCCTCCGGTGTTCTGAGCAGCCGGCAGCCGCGTTCCTGATTGGCTGCCTCTCAGCCAATCAGGGACGCGGCTGCCGGTCCCGCCCCCTGCTTGCATTTCCGTGCAAGCAGATGGCCTGGAGAGTGCTGCGGAGGATAGAGGGAAGGTAAGTACATATCGGGGCACTTTCTAAGAATTTTATTACGGCGTTTGGGGTTGGGGGATCAATATGTATAATATATAAAAAGTTCAAAAAAGGGCTGGACATGCCCTTTAAAGGAAGCAAGCAGTGCCAGGGGCAACAGGCAGAGCCAGTATGGTATTGTCTTGTATAAAGAGAGGTATTGATTCAAGGGAGGAAAATGTTATTCTCCCTCTTTACAAAGCATTGGTAAGGCCTCATTTGGAATATGCAGTGCAATTTTGGAATCCTGTGTACAAAAAGGGGATTGGGGGAGCTTAAATGTGAAGAGAGACTGGAAAACTTACAATTATGTATGCTGGAGAAAAGGCGCTTGCGTGGGGATATGATTACTGTGTATAAATACATTCACCAATAGAACATGTCAGAGGACATGTGAACATCCTTTAAGACTTGAAGAAAAAAGGTTTAGGCTTCAAGTTCGGAAAGGGTTTTTCACTGTGAGAACGGTAAAGCTATGGAACTGTCTTCCAGTGGATGTTGTAATGGCAGGTTCATTGGTCAGTTTCAAAAAAAAGCTGGATGAGTTTCTGCAAACAATGAATGTTGCAAGTTACTGGTATTGATTCATAAAGTAGAGTTGATCCAGGGAAATTTCCGATTGCCACTTGGAGTCAGGAAGGAATTTTTTCCCCCTTCATAAATTTGGTGTTTTTTTTTTTGCCTTCCTCTGAATCAACAGTTAGGCAGGAAATGAGGATATTGCTAGACGGGTTGGACTGGATGGACATATGTCTTTATTCACCTCAAATAATATAATATACTATACTATATTTGAATAGGTGAGTTTTCAACACATGGGCAATATGTATATTTAAGTATGTATACTGCAGTTTACTGTGGAGATGCACTTATGCATTTTTAACACATGGACGATATTCTATTTATTATAAAATAGTTTTAATACTGGTAGACTTCCAGGGAGGAAATGGGAAGTGCGCACACGTGATGGGATAAATGTTTGTAGGCACTATGCACTTTATCCATTGTTTTTTTCTTATGGAGACGCTCAATGAAGTGTCATAACGTAGAATAAAGAATAATACTGATAATACTGCCGGATCCTCTTTTAAAGGTCATATTTAAAACGTAATGTACGATCGAACCGTATTATGGGCAAATGTTAATTCGTACAATACCAATTTGTGCAATGGTATGAATGGGCGTTCGTAAATCTACGATCGCATTTGTGATCTACATTGCAATTGTAAATTCCTGACCAATCATTGATCATACGACCCTGATTGTAAAAATATGAACGTGGCAATGCTCATTAAAAGGCTCAGAATTGCAATATTTTTTGGATGAGTGCAGATGGGAAACACTGATTATAAATAACTGCTCCAAATCTCTACGGGTTGTGAAATAGTTGAACCGTTGAAAGGTGTTTATTAGAAACATGACCTCTGACTTATTTAAGTGGCTAATTTAATGGCACAATTGTCTTTACATCTGATACAAAGATTTGACCTTAAATCTACAGACTGTCCAGCAAGAGCATTAATTCTCACAATTAAAACAACATGTGTGTACTGTATAGTTACAGTACAGTTATAAATTTGACATTTTAGACGCATTGTCAACAATCGGTATATGTTTGTACTACAATAGTGATATAATTACCACATTTCTGTCCTGTTTATTTTCAATTACACTGTAACCGGTGTTAATATTTGTTTTTAAATTAAAACGCTTTCTGGGGGGACAAGCATATATTGTTTTGATTTAATAACTGTAAAGCTATAGGATAAATACAAATATGGCCAGTGCATGGTAATTTATAATAGGCCCCATAGTGTTATTTCTATGCTCCTTCAGCCCTATATATAATCACCAGTAACAACGTGCGCAAGTAATGCTTGTTATCAGTAATTAATGGACTTAATTTAAGTCCACGGTCAGAAATGTAGTACCGTGCAGTATTGGTCTTTTGCACTGAGGTTGTTATTTTGACAAAATAACCACAGCATTGTAATATACCGTTCATTACCATATTTTAAACAGCTGGCTTTAATACCCCCTGTTATATTATAAATATATGTACTCGTATATTATAAGTCAATCAGAGTATAAGTCGAGGTACCTATTTTTACCTGAAAATTTGTAAAAACTGATTGACTCGAGTATAAGCCGAGGGTAGAAATAGTTGTCCTTTAAATGGACAGCAAATTCCCATACTGAATCCCATACATGATAGCCAAATTCAGTACCAGTAACCCCCAATTCCTTGCACTCCAGATGTTTGGAAACTACAACTCCCAGCATCTTTTTTGCTTGGAGTTTCAGTTTCTAAACATGTGGAGTTGCAATTCAGTAAAATTTTAATTAAGCTACCATCATTTACAATTCTCCTGAACCCCATATTGTAAAGGGCCCCCTGACCCCATATAATAAAGGGCCCTCTGACCCCCATATAATAAAGGACTCCTGATCCCAATAGTTAAAAATGTTACCTGAGAGTTGTGTATTTTCAAGCTGTCATTTGCACTGTACAGCAGCTGTTCTTTGCCCCAAACTGAGGAGACCCATCATATTTACAGCATCCAGATGAGCAGTGACAATGCAAGTGAGTCCACAGACAGACTACAGGAAGCAGGAACAATTGTAAGGGCAAGAACAGCTCCTGTAACTTTCTAAGCGCCACCAACTGGTTACTATCCCAATTGCAGAATTTGGATCTAATTAGGACTTGATAAGTCGAGGTTAGGTCTAGGCTAACTTTAAAGCCTGAAAAATTCGACTTATCCTTGAGTATATACGGTAATAAATTATATAACCTCATGTGAAATCAGGGGTGTCGCTACCATAATCAAACTTAAAGTTTGCTCATGGTGCGTGCCCCTGAATAAATCAATAAAGATGGCAGCCGCGGCCAATGTACAGCTCGTAAGTCATACTTAAAAAAAAAAAAAACTGCATCTCTACTGTACGCAGGAGGGAGAGAGAGTGGCAACCTCTTTTTCTGTAGTGTTTCTCATGTTGGCTCTGGGCATTACTTACCAGCCACTGCAGGCTTTCTTAAACAGTCACAGTTGGTATCATTTACCTGTCACTGTGGGCATCATGTACTAGTCAGTTTGGGCTCATTATTAACCAGTCACTGTGGGTACTGTGGGCATCTTGTATTTATAGTAACTGTGGGCATCTCATATTTACCAGTCACTTTGGGCATATTACATTTACCAATCACTGTGGGCATCTTATATATACACCATTCACTGTGGGCATCATTTACCAGTCACTGTTGGCATCATTTACCAGTCACTGTGGGCACATTGCCAGTCACTGTGGGAATCATTTACTAGTCACTGTGGGCATCATTTACCAGTCACTGTGGGCATCTTATTTATATGATGGGGGGAGGGTATATCAGTCTCACTGGGATAGATAGTCCAGGGTATAGAATGCCAGTGTTGATAGTAAAGGAGGATAGGGAGGAATGTGTATTAAGAGTAAATATAAATTAAAGGATCATAATCTAAAATGTATGTTTGCAATGAGAGAGCTGACAAATGGGATAATGGCATTGACTTGTCTGCTACAAGCCACCAAATGCAGCAGGGAAGAAGTGGGGCAACTCATATCAGGTGGCAAGGACTGCAAGTTTGGGAGTATTCTTATTATGGGGGACTTTAATTACCCGACATTGATTGGCAAAGTTGGACTGCCATCACAGAAAAGGGTGATGGGTTCCTGAATTTGTTGCAGGACTATTTCTCTCACAGGTGGTTGAAGTTCCTAGTAGAAAAGGAGCTCTGTTGGGTCTGGTAATGTCTAACATCGTGGAGCGTATTAAAGTCTTAGGGAATAGTGAACATTAAATAGTGTCGTTTAGCATATGCTATCAAAAGGAAAAGTGCTTGGGTTAACAAGACTTTAATTTCAGGAAAGCAAGTTTTCCCAGGTTAAAAGTAGCTCTTCAGCAGTCAACTGGGATGATATATTATCAGGTAAAATTACTGAACAGAAGTGGACTGTTTTTAAGGGGATTTTAAGCTATTTCAAATGGGAAATGTAAAAACATTCCGCCCCCATGTGGCTTAATTCTGATGTAAAAAATGAAATGATAGGAAGAAAAGTCTTGAATCAGAGGGAATGGAAAGGGCCTTTAGGATTATAAAAACTGTAACAAGGATTGTAAGAAAGCAATTAAGCTAGCTAAAATTAATAATGAGTTAGGATAGCTGAACAAAGCATCACAAACCCTAAACATTTTTTTAAGTATATTTATTGTAAGAAGATGAAGACTGAAAGTTAATTATTGGGGATAATTTAGTTACAAGGATGTCGATAAAGCAAATGTCTTTTTGGTAATTTTTTCCCACTCTTATATACTATAGAACAGGGATAGGCAACCAGTAGATCTCCAGATGTTTTAAACTACAACTCCCAGCATTCTTCTATAAGGATTTTGGGGTTAGGGAATACTGGGAGTTGTAGTTTTTCAAACATCTGGAGATCTACTGGTTGCCTATCCCTGCTATAGAAGATCCAAGTACTAAGAGCTTAGAGTATACTACAATAATGGTGTAAAAGATGCAAGTGCACTTTGGTAACCAAGGATATAGTACAGAATAGTATATCCTTGGGTCCTTAGGGAGCTAAGTTCACTTTTATCTGGGCCATTGTTACTATTTTTGCAGATTCTTTCATGTCTGGAAGTATGCTCTGGATTGGAAAAATGATGTAATTTTAATATTCAAAAAGGGTAGTCATTCACAGCCAGGTAATTTCAGGTCTGTAAGTTAACTTCAGTGGTGGGGAAGATACTGGAAAGTTTGATACAGGAACATATTCTAGAGTATGTTTCAAGGACTGACTGATCTTGTCAAACTAACTTGCTTGGTTTTTTTGAGGAAGTGAGTAAGAATTTGACTCTGGCATCAGTAGATGTAGTATATTTGGATTTTGCTACGGCTTTTGATACAGTCTCCCATAGGCGACTAATTTATAAGCTAAGGTCTTTTGGGCTGGATTGGCACATTTGTACATGGATAGAAAGTTGGTTAATGGATAATGCAGAGAGTAGTGTGTTAACAGGCGCTTCATCAATATGGACTACAGTTCTAAGTGGGAGCCAAAGGGTTTTGTGTTGGGGCCATTTCTATTTAATCATTTATTAATGATTTGGAAGTGGGTATTGTCAAAGGTTTCTGTGTTTGGCTGATGACACAAAACTTTGTTGACCATTAAAAGCTTCAGAGGATGTGCAATCATTGCAGGTGGATCTAGATAGGTTGGCACATTGGGCTGCTAGTGGCAGATAGATTCTGTGTGTCATGTTGTATTTACCAGCCATGTGGGAATCTTGTATTTACTAGTGAATATGGGCATCTTGTATTTAACAATCACTGTAGGCATCTTGTATTTACCAGTCACTGTGGGCATCTGGTATATACCAGTCTCTGGGGCATCTTGTATGTAGCAGCCACTGTAGGTATCTTTTATTTACAATTCACTGTTGGCATTTTGTATTTACAGTCACTATGGCCATTTTGTATTTACCAGTAACATAGTAACATAGTAATTAAGTTGAATAAAGACATTCGTCCATCAATTCCAACCTATTCACTTTTTTTTTTTTTTTTTTTTTTTTTTTTTTTAACCCTACCTAACAGTTGATCCAGAGAAGGCAAAAAAACCCAGTTAAAAAAAG
The DNA here is from genome assembly GCA_019447015.1 of Hymenochirus boettgeri. NCBI lineage: Eukaryota > Metazoa > Chordata > Amphibia > Anura > Pipidae > Hymenochirus > Hymenochirus boettgeri. The sequence continues at coordinate 84,407,418 of CM033477.1, forward strand.
GGGGAAAAAATTCCTTCCTGACTCCAAACGCAATCGGAAAGTATCCCTGGTCAACCAGATCTATATGCATTAATACCAGTAATTCTCAATATTTTTAGTTTTAGAAACTTACCAGGCCTTTTTTAAAGTTATTCAATGAACTTCCATTACCACCTCTGCTGGAAGACAGTTCCACAGTTTCACCGTTCTCACTGTAAAGAAACCTCTCCTAACTTGAAGATGAAACTTCTTTTCTTCTCAACCTTAAGGATGTCCACGAGGTCCCTGATATGACCTATTAGTGAACAATGCACCAGAAGGTTCACTGTATGGGCCATTAATATTTTGTATAAGGTTATCATGTCCCCACGCAACCGCCGCTTCTCCAATGTAAACAGCCCTAACTTGTCTAATCTGCCTGCATTTCAACCCCTCCATTCCCCTTATTATTAGTTGCCCTTCTCTGACTGCCTCAATTTCCAAGATGTCCCTTTTGTATACGGGATTCCAAAACTGCACCCCATATTCCAAATGTGGCCTTACCAGTGCCTTGTAAAGAGGGAGAAAATATTTTTTCTCTCTTGATTCCATTCCCCTCTTTATACAGACAATCTTGCTAGCTCTAGCTGTTGCTACCTGGCATTGTTTGCTACAGCTAAGTCTGTTATCTACCAGAACCCCCAATCTTTTTCCATTTCAGATGCACTTAACACAGAGTTATTTATGGTGTAGGTGGCACAGGGATTATTAATCCCAAATGCATCACCTTACATTTATCAACATTGAATCTCATCTGCCATTCTGCTGCCCTTTTGATAATCTATCTAGGTCTGCTTGCACACTTGCACTCATTGGAAGTTTCCAAAGCTCTGCATAATTTATGTGTCATCACAAACACAGGAACCTTGCTCTCAATGCCCCTTCTAAGTCATTTATAAACAGATTAAACGAAGCGGCCCCGTACAGACCCTGAGGAACTCCGCTTAGAACTTTAGCCCACATAGATGTAGCTCCATTAACCACCACTCTCTGTTTGCGGTCCAATAACACGTTCTCTATCCATGAACAAATGTTTTCTTCAAGGCCAACAGTCCTCAGTTTATACATTAGTCCCTATGTGGCACAGTATCAAGGCTTTTGCAAAATCCAAATATACCACATCCACAGCTGTGCCTGAATCTAACTTCTTACTCACTTCTTCATAAAAACCAATTAAATTTGTCTGGCATGATCTATTTCTCATAAATCCATGCTGACTACTACTAATAAGATAATCTCTGAGACAAAGTCAAGGATATGATCCCTTAACAAGTTTCCATCACCTTCCCTACCACTGTGTTAGGCTTACAGGTCTATAGTTACCAGGCTGTGAACGACTACCTTTTTGAATATTGGTATTACATTGGCTTTTTTCCAATCCAGTGGCACCTCCCCGAACAAAAGCGAATCTGAAAAGATGAACACAGTGGTCTTGCTAGAACTGAACAAGCTTTTTAAAATCCTAGGATGCAATCCATCTGGTCCTGGCGCTTTATTGATATTAACTTTGTCTAATTGATTCCGTACCATACCTCTGTTATCCAATGTGAAAACTCTTCATTTCCTCCCTGCACATTGTTACAATCCCTACTGTAAGGATTCTCAACAGTAAAAACCGATGTAAAAAAACGGTTTACAGATTAGCCTTTTCGGCATCCTCTACACCCCCTCAGCTCCATTATTTAATGGTCCCACATTCTCAGTCCTCATTTTTTTACCATTTATATACTTAAAAAACATCTTGTCACTGTGGGCATCCTTTATTTACCAGTCACTGTAGGCATCTTTTATTTACCAGTCACTGTGGGCAACTTGTATTTACTAGTCACTGTAAGCATCCTGTATTTACCAGTCACCATGGACAACTTATAATTACAATGCACGTTGGGCATCTTATATTTACCAGTCTATGTGGGCATCTTATATTTACCAATCTGAGGGGCATCTTGTATTTATCACTCACTGTAGGCATCTTGTATTTACCAGTCACCGTGTTGCATCCTGTATTTACCAGTCACTGTAGGCATCTTGTATTTACCAATCACCTCGGGCATCTTGTATTTACTAGTCAATGTGGGCATCTTGTATTTACCAATCACTGTAGGCATCTTGTATTTACCAGTCACTGTGGGCATCTTATATATACCTGTCTGTTGGGCATCTTGTAATTAGCAGCCACTGTAAGCATCTTTTATTTACCAGTCACTGTGGGCATCTTGTATTTACCAGTCACTGTGGGAAGCTTGTATTTACCAGTCTCTGTATGCATCTTGTATTTACCAGTCACTGTGGGCATCTTGTATTTACCAGTAACTGTAGGCATCTTGTATTTACCAGTCACTGTAGGCATCCAGTATTTACCAGTCACTTTGGGCATCTTGTATTTACCAGTCACTGTGGGCATCTTGTATTTACCAGTCTCTGTGGGGCATTTTGTATTTACCATTTGCTGTAGGCATCTTGTATTTACGAGCCACTCTTGGCATCTTGTATTTAACAGTCATGTTGGGCATCTCATATTTACTAGTCTGTGTGGGCATCTTATATTTACCAGTCTTGTGGGCATCTTTATTTACCAGTCTTGTGTGGGCATCTTATATTTACCAGTCTGTGTGAACATTTTTTTCTAGTCTGTACTGTCAGCCCCCAGTTCAGAAACATTACTTCCCTTCCCTCTTTCCTCTGCCGCACTGCCCGGCCTCTCTGCTTGCACGAAACTGCAAGCAGAGTGGCACCAATCACAGACGCAGCTGCCGGTAGTTCTAACGTCGGAGGAAAGAGGGAAGGTAAGTAATGGTTGGGGAAGTTTCTGAAAATAAAAATATAGCAGTTGGGACTGGGGGACGAAGCTCTACAGTATATTAAAGGGATTTTGAGCTAGGGGGAGGGAGTCCAAAAGGGGAGGGAGAGGGAGGGGGAGGATGGCTGCAGTGCGCATGCAGGATGCAGAGTCCTATATGGACTCTACAGTACTCCTGCTGGGCAGTTTTTGGGACTTTGGGGGGGGATTACAGGAGAACCATATGGAGCTGGGATGTGAGGTAAGGATTTGTATTTACTACAGAGTGGGGCCAGTAGTGGGGGGAATTATAGTTTTGGGGGTGGACATACCCTTTAAGACAGCCTTCCAGTTCAGCAGCCAAAGTTAAGTTAGCCCTCCTGTTCACCAGCCAGTGTTGGTCAGCCCACCACACCAATCTCCACAAGCCACACCCACCTCCACAAACCGCATCCACTTTTTGCGGCGTTGGAAGATTCAGGGCAGCTTTAAAAAAATGTTCATGTGACAAAATGTCTAGAAACGCCTCTGTGTTAAATATGCACGATATATAAAGTATAGAACAGCTTACAATTATAATATTTTCCTCTTCTTTAATTTACTTTAATGGTTTTATAAATGGAGGTTATAGCAATAAACATCAGAGTACACAACACGCAGTAAACATGTTTATTTCCATATATATTAGTAAGCTCCCAGGGGCAGGAATCTGTTTCCTCATACGCTTTTCTGTTATGATATCTGTAAACTTATTTATGAATTGTGTCTTGTTCTTCCTCTATCGGTATATTATGCTTTATAATATAAGCTGCATAAGTAGCAAGTTATGCTTATTTAGATACGTACAATGCTGTAATACACAGTTCATATCACATTAATACAACCTATAGCCCTCCAGCTGTTGTTGGCCCAAAGCCATCTTGCACCTGGTTTGGATTTGAGCTGCAGTGCAGCTGGAGGGCTATAGTTTAGACCTGTAATGTTTACATTCTGACTTCGTAACTATCTTGAGAATGTTCTCTGTAATGTAACTGTTAAACAAAGCAGTTTGGCAGCTTTGAGTTCCGAAATGCACCATATTATATCTAGTAAATATCTATATTGTATCTTTATTATTTATATTTCTTAAAAACTTTCTGACAATGTTTATTTTACTTTATTATGAGAAAAACAAACCAAAGTAAATGTGATTGTTCCACCTTATCTACAGCAAAGTAACAATAAAATAACATGTACTGCATGTTCAAAGCAAATTAAATACTGTTAAAAAAAGGGGGGGAGGGGGTTGCTATTGTTTTTACCGTACTTGTCCTTTTACAGCTTTCTTTCTTTTTAGTGAGATTGTATTTGGATTTTTTTAAATAAAAAACTGTACAATTTAAAAAAAAAAAAAAAAGCATAAAGAATGTATTTGATTTGATGGTTTCCTGGATTGCATATATAATTGCACTTTTTGGAAGTGTAGGGTCTGATTACTGCCAGTGAGATTCATTGTCTCTCTGACAGCCAATCACTGATTCTGATGACACAAGAGAAACCCAAGATAGACTATAAAAGTGCACATGGAAAATGCCTGATTTATTATCGAAGGAACTTCTCATCTTGATTTTTTACTTCTGTCACTGGTATTGAGAAATACCAACTAAAGATAATTGAAATTACAAACCTAACTATATGAAAACATGATGAAGCTATTTGCATGGGGTTGTATTAACCTTTGCATGGTTCTGTTTAGCCCAGTGGATCTGACCAACAGCAATCAGGCAACAGACAAAGAGACAATGTGCAGTGCTTGTACATGGAGACAGAACAGTAAATCTTCAAGACTGGAAGCTATCAAAATCCAGATCCTTAGCAAACTTCGCTTGGAGCAGGCACCTAATATCAGCAAGGATGCTATAAAACACCTTTTACCCAAAGCACCACCTTTGGAAGAGCTTATTGACCAATATGATGTACAAAGTGATGACAGCATTGAGGGTTCTCTTGAAGACGATGATTACCATGCCACAACTGAAACAATTATTACAATGCCTACAGAACGTAAGTTAAATATACCACAAACTGTTTTAGATATTGAGCTCAGCTTTATAGAGACAAGCCTGTATTTGCTTCTATTTTCCTTCCAGCAAGTTGTCGTTTACCATGCAGAAGGGTGGGAAAATACAAGAAGATTTTACATGAAAAAGATAACATTTTTGGCAAATTCTTTGCAATAGTCATTTTAATGGCAGACTGAAGCTGCTTGACAAATGTTTAGACATCATACAGCGTTGCAGGCTAGATATTAATGCGGAGGGATATTTTTAGGCTGCAGCAGCTCTTTGGTGACAGAAAGGCCATGACATTATTGCTTTGCAATATGTCGCAAGTTGACATAGTGGCCACAGCTTGAACATAGTCAGCAGAATGTGGTAGTAATGGAAAATTTGCATTTTTTGATAGTTTTTATTTTTTATCTAATAAAAAAAATAATACACACAAAAAACAGTAAATGATAAGGTAAATAGTAACTCTTGCCATGTGTTCCACATAAAGTGACACGTGCTAGGCTGAGAATGATATATCCATTGAGGAGTGCTGGCTGTCTGGCGAACACAGCTGGAAGTATTTTCTGTGAAAATATTTGATGGCAGACAAGCATTTTGCATATCTGGTACATATCCAGGGGAGACCTTTACCTCTTTAATGTACGATAGGCTATTCTGCATTGGTAAGAATGTTAAATATTCCATTTTTATGCAGCATTGCAAGGAAATCGTTTCTAAAGTAACAATAAAAATGGTACCAATACCCAACTTCATTTGGCACTTAATATCCAGTTTAAAAAAATAATAATAATAACTGTCATAAATGGATAAACATCTTACTAGATGAATGCGGTGTTCCAGCTTCTGCTAAACTGTATGTACTTTATAGATATGTGCACGTAAATGCATGCATGCCCATTTAAATGATTTAGAAAACATACTTACTGTATGCTGTCCGTGAATTTATAGGCTCCAGCACAAATTGTGAGCTATTCACAAAAAGTTTAATATATCCAGCTGGACTGTTCTCTGGATTTATACCCCTTTTGTTTCCACAGAAGGGGAAGTACATGTTGGTATTGGGATTTCAGCACATCTGTTTAAAGAGAGCAAACAAATCATCGTGCATACATGTATCAAAGGGATTATTATTACTGTACTGTATAATGATTTTGTAAATTCACTGCTGACTGAGCGGGTTACAAATTTGGCGAATCACGATTAAATTATAATTGTTTTATATGAATAACACCTTTTGTTTTTTTCCCCATGACATCTTTTCATTAAACTGCATGCAATTGTCTGCAAATTTGTTTTCTTCTTTAGAAAATCTTTACAGATTCCTTATTAGAGATTGGAAACACAATGCAGCTATTTTAGCAATTTGCTTTGCTACTTTTTAAATAATTTTATGCCCCCCCACACAAAACTAGGGACTATTAATGTCTGCAATTTTGCTAAATTACCTACATTTAGGAGGACTTTAACAGTCTTTATGAATGCTGATACAGATATTAAAGGAAAACTATAGCACATACAAAGTGTAACAAACAGTTAAAAATAGTGTAAAAACAGTTAAGATTAAAAGTCTCCGTAGCAGGTAGGATTTGTAATTCCTACCTCCCAAATATTGCTTCTGCCAGGCTTCATAAATGCTTCAGCACTATCTTTAATATAGAAAAATCCAGGAATCCTGGCAGATGAAAACTGTACATGCTGGCACTCCTCAATGGAAGGCTATTAGGTACTTTGCAGTTTGAAAAAAGTTGATTTATCAGTGTAGTCCTTTAAAAGCATTAAATTAGAATATTTATTGAGCAGAAGCTTTATTATGATGTAATATGTTTGCCTCAGGTTTAAAGGTATTATTTTACACAAAAGCTTTTGAATAATATCAATGAAAGCATCGCTATTGCCTATTGAAAGGATAAATGTTATTTTTTCAAGCTGAGAAGCATATTTGAAGTATTTTCAGTGCTAAGCATACTGTTCTTTATTTTATTTGTTTTTTTTTTAATTAAAAAAAAATGACTTTCAACTGATCCTGAGTTTCAAACTGTTCAGTGAATTATATAAGGGGTAATGCACACCTTACATAGTAATATAGTAATTGAGGTTGAATAAAGACATGCTTCCAACTAGTCCTACCTAACAGTTGATACAGAGGAAGGCAAAAAAAAAACATAAACAGAATTCTGAAAATGTATTTTAGTTTTAGAAACATATCCAGACCATCAGGAATGTACTTACAGAACTTTGTTCCCCCAGAGTTCTGATCTGGCCCTCTGCTTGCAGGAAATTGCAAGCAGGGGGCTGGACCGGCAGCTGTGTCTGTGATTGGCTGAGAGGCAAACGAAAAACTGTAAGTACACACCTGATGAGTTTTTTTGCAAAGGTAGGGCACTGAGGAATCCGGAGGCTCCTACTTTTCACTTTCTGGGACTTTGGCTAGACACTGCAGGATAATCATTTGGAGCAGAGGAGTAAGGTAAATACTTTTTAACACTACACAGTGAAGCTAGTAGTGGGAACATTTTTAGTTTTGGGGGTGGACATGTCCTTTAAAGCTATTCAATGAACTTGCTGTTACCACATCTGCTGGAAGACAGTTCCACAGTTTTACCATTCTTACTGTAAACAAACCTTTCCTAACCTGCAAATAGAACTTCTTTTCTTCTAATATTAAAGGATGTCCACAAGTCCTCTGATATGATCTATTAGTGAACAATGCACCAGAGAGTTTATCATATGGCCCATTAATATATTTGTATAAAGTGATTATATACCCGGCGCAAATGTCTCTTCTTCAATGTAAACAGCCCTAACTTGTCTAATCTGCCTGCATAGTGAAGCTCCTTCATTTCCCTATTATTTTAGTTACCTTTCTCTGAACTCCTTTCATTTCCCAGATGTCCCTTTTGTAAATTCGGATTCAAAAGCTGCACTGCATATTCCAAATGAGGCCTTACCAGTCCTTGTAAAGAGGGATAACAATATTTTTCTTCCTTGAATTTATTCTCCTCTTTATACAAGACAATATCTTACTAGCTATTGTCATGGCTGCCAGGCATTGTTTGCTACAGCTGAGTCTGTTATCTACCAGAACCCCCAAATCTTTTTCCATTTGAGATTTACATAACACATAAGTTATTTATGGTGTAAGTGGCACAAGGATTGTCAAACCTTGCACCATCCTTAGATTTATCAACATTGAATGTCATTTGCCACTCTGCTGCCTATTTTTATAATCTATCTAGGTCAGCTTGCAGCAATTGCACATCATTTAAAATTCCCAAAGCTCTGCATAGTTTAGTATCATCAGCAAACACAGAGACCACTCAATGCCCCCTTCTAAGTCATTAAACAGATTTTTAAAAAGTGGCCCAGTACAGAGCCCTGAAGCACTCCATTTACAACTTTAGCCCACATGGATGTAGCTTCATTGACCACCACTCTCTGTTTGCGATCCAATAACCAATTCTCTATTCATGTACAAATGAGGCCAACATACCTTGGTTTATACATTAATATAAGTATACAATATCCACTGCTATTCCATAATCTAAATTCTTACTCACCTCTTCATAAAAAACAAATAAATGTGTCTGACACAATCAATTTCCCATAAATCCAAGCTAATTACTACTTATAAGATAAGTTCTGGAGACAAAGTCCAGGACCTTCCTTACAACTGATGTTAGACTTACAAGTCTAAAGTTACCAGGCTGTGAACAACTTCCACTTACAGTGTAATATAAGGATATTACGTCACAGATGAGTTCCCTGTCAATATAAAAGCACGAGGTCACAGGCCAAATGCTTTTATACAGTACAGCGAATTCCAAGGTGACTTAAAGGGCATGTGAACCCTCAAAACTAAAATTCGTCCCACTGCTGGCTCCACTGTAGTGCAAAAAAAATTCCTTACCTTTCTCCTCTGCTCCTTATGATTAACCTACAATGCTTGTTGAAAGTCCAGAAAACTGAAGGAGGAGCCTCTCTATGTGTCATACGGTATCTGCCCCTTCCCTGAGAATATAGTCATACGCACCTCTGACAAAGGGGGCTCGATAGTTGTTTTAGATTCCTCGTACTATACTTTAGAAGCAGAACGTCAATTGAGCGATAAAACTACATACTTACCGTTAAAGAGTGACCCCACCTCTATTTTTTCTGACCAATTATTGGAGATTTTGGTATGAGAATGGTAAACGTATGACAGTGATTACCACCGATGAGTTTGAGTATTTATATGTGAACAAACCAGTTATACCCATTTTCCATTGGTTTCCCAAAGTACATAAAAGCATGATGTCAGAGGTAGACCTATTGTGTCAGGCATAGGCTCCTTGAATGAACATCTGAGCGAATATGTGGATAAACTACTGATACCCTTTGTATTCAGACTACCTAGCTATATTAGGGATACGACGGATATCATAAACAAATTAAGGGATATAACATGGCAGCCAAATTACAAATGGCTAACAATGGATGTCACTTCCTTATATTCGTCCATACAACATCAGAAGGGTATTGAGGCTATAAAATTCTGGCTATACCATTATATGGATTATCCCTATATACAAAATGAATTTATCTTGACATGTTTGAATTATTTTATTAACCACTAATTTCTTTATGTTTGATACTCAATATTATGTACAATGTAAGGGGGCTGCGATGGGGGCAAAATTCGCCCCCTCGTATGCCAACCTATATATGGGTCTTTGGGAATCTAAGTGTATTTATCACGATGACAATACGTTTGCTCACAATATTGTGAAATATTTTCGCTATATTGATGACATCATCATTGTTTGGGAAGATTCTGATGAATCTAATACAGACACTTTTTTACAATATTGTAACAGCATAGATTCTGACATTAGACTCACATATAGTCAAAATAGTTGTGAAATAGAGTTTCTAGATGTGAAGTTTTTCATTAGGAACAATAATATAGATACGAAACTGTATCAGAAGCCGATCTCTCGGAACACCTTATTACATGCTACTTCGTGTCACCCAAGTAATACTATCAGAGGTATTCCATACAGCCAGTTCATTAGACTTAGACGTATAAGCTCCACATGGGAGAACTTTCATTCAGAGGCTATGAAACTATGGGATAGATTGACATCTAGAGATTACAGACTCCAGGACATTAAGAAAGCATACGATCAAGCTGTCCTTTTGAACAGGGATAACCTTCTTAGTTCTACAAAGTCTAAAAGATATAAGGTCTCCAAACATAACTCATCCACTTCTTCACCATATATGACACTTACCTTTACTACACAAAGTCATAAAATGAAACATATTGTGTCAAAGTACTGGGGTATTCTTTTGGATGATCCTATCTTGGGTCGCCTTTTGTCTAAGAGACCTACATTTTCGTTTCGGAAAGCACGGAGCATTGGCTCCATAGTGTCACCCAGTTTATTTAGCTCCTCTTTATCCACTGACACGTGTTTATCCACAAAGGGATGCTTTAAATGCAATATGTCTCGATGTAATGTATGTAAATTTATAAAACAATCCAAGCAATTCAAGAGTACTACTACCAATATAGAATACACCATCAGTTTCTTTGCAAACTGTAAGACTAAAGGAATAGTATATTTAGCAACATGCTTTTGTGGCCTTCAATATATTGACTAGGCGACTAATGTATAAACTGAGGACTGTTGGCCTTGAAGAAAACATTTGTTCATGGATAGAGAACTGGTTATTGGACCGCAAACAGAGAGTGGTGGTTAATGGAGCTACATCTATGTGGGCTAAAGTTCTAAGCGGAGTTCCTCAGGGTTCTGTACTGGGGCCGCTTCTGTTTAATCTGTTTATAAATGACTTAGAAGGGGGCATTGAGAGCAAGGTCTCTGTGTTTGCTGATGACACTAAATTATGCAGAGCTTTGGAAACTTCCAATGATGTGCAAGTGCTGCAAGCAGACCTAGATAGATTATCAAAATGGGCAGCAGAATGGCAGATGAGATTCAATGTTGATAAATGTAAGGTGATGCATTTGGGATTTAATAATCCCTGTGCCACCTACACCATAAATAACTCTGTGTTAAGTGCATCTGAAATGGAAAAGATTTGGGGGTTCTGGTAGATAACAGACTTAGCTGTAGCAAACAATGCCAGGTAGCAACAGCTAGAGCTAGCAAGATATTGTCTTGTATAAAGAGGGGAATGGAATCAAGAGAGAAAAATATTATTCTCCCTCTTTACAAGGCACTGGTAAGGCCTCATTTGGAATATGCGGTGCAGTTTTGGAATCCCATATACAAAAGGGACATCTTGGAAATTGAGGCACTTCAGAGAAGGGCAACTAAATTAATAAGGGGAATGGAGGGGCTTGAATATGCAGGCAGATTAGACAAGTTAGGGCTGTTTACATTGGAGAAGCGGCGGTTGCGTGGGGACATGATAACCTTATACAAATATTTTAATGGCCCATACAGTGAACTCTCTGGTGCATTGTTCACTAATAGGTCATATCGGAGGACTCGTGGACATCCTTTAAGGTTAGAAGAAAAGAAGTTTCATCTTCAAGTTAGGAGAGGTTTCTTTACAGTGAGAACGGTGAAACTGTGGAACTGTCTTCCAGCAGAGGTGGTAATGGCAAGTTCATTGAATAACTTTAAAAAAGGCCTGGATAGGTTTCTAAAACTAAAAAATATTGAGAATTACTGGTATTGATGCATATAGATCTGGTTGATCCAAGGATACTTTCCGATTGCCGTTTGGAGTCAGGAAGGAATTTTTTCCCCCTTTTTAGCTGGGGTTTTTTGCCTTCCTCTGGATCAACTGTTAGGTAGGGTTAAAAAAAAAAGTGAATAGGTTGGACTTGATGGACGAATGTCTTTATTCAACCTTAATTACTATGTTACTATGTTACTGGTAAATACAAAATGCCCATAGTGACTAGTAAATACAAAATGCCAACAGTGACTTGTAAATAAAAGATACCTACAGTGGCTGCTACATACAAGATGCCCCAGAGACTGGTATATACCAGATGCCCACAGTGACTGGTAAATACAAGATGCCTACAGTGATTGTTAAATACAAGATGCCCATATTCACTAGTAAATACAAGATTCCCACAGTGGCTGGTAAATACAACATGACACACAGAATCTCATCTGCCACTTAGCAGCCCAATGTGCCAACCTATCTAGATCCACCTGCAATGATTGCACATCCTCTGAAGCTTTTAATGGTCAACAAAGTTTTGTGTCATCAGCCAACACAGAAACCTTGCTGACAATACCCACTTCCAAATCATTAATAAATAGATTAAATAGAAATGGCCCCAACACAAAACCCTTTGGCTCCCCACTTAGAACTGTAGTCCATATTGATGAAGCCCTGTTAACAACTACTCTCTGCATCCTATCCATTAACCAACTTTCTATCCATGTACAAATGTGCCAATCCAGCCCAAAAGACCTTAGCTTATAAATTAGTCGCCTATGGGAGACTGTATCAAAAGCCGTAGCAAAATCCAAATATACTACATCTACTGCTATGCCAGAGTCTAAATTCTTACTCACTTCCTCAAAAAAACCAAGCAAGTTAGTTTGACAAGATCAGTCAGTCCTTGAAACATACTCTAGAATATGTTCCTGTATCAAACTTTCCAGTATCTTCCCCACCACTGAAGTTAAACTTACAGACCTGAAATTACCTGGCTGTGAATGACTACCCTTTTTGAATATTAAAATTACATCATCTTTTTTCCAATCCAGAGGCATACTTCCAGACATGAAGAAATCTGCAAAAATAAGTAACAATGGCCCAGATAAAAGTGAACTTAGCTCCCTAAGGACCCAAGGATATACTATTCTGTACTATATCCTTGGTTAACCAAAGTGCACTTGCATCTTTTACACCATTATTGTTAGTATACTCTAAGCTCTTAGTACTTGGATCTTCTATAGCAGGGATAGGCAACCAGTAGATCTCCAGATGTTTGAAAACTACAACTCCCAGTATTCCCTAACCCCAAAATCCTTATAGAAGAATGCTGGGAGTTGTAGTTTATAAACATCTGGAGATCTACTGGTTGCCTATCCCTGTTCTATAGTATATACAGAGTGGGAAAAAATTACCAAAAAGACATTTGCTTTATCGACATCCTCTGTAACTAAATTATCCCCAATAATTAACTTTCAGTCTTCATCTTCTTACAATAAATATACTTAAAAAAATGTTTAGGGTTTGTGATGCTTTGTTCAGCTATCCTAACTCCATTATTAATTTTAGCTAGCTTAATTGCTTTCTTACAATCCTTGTTACAGTTTTTATAATTCCTAAAGGCCCTTTCCATTCCCTCTGATTCAAAGACTTTTTCTTCCTATCCATTTCATTTTTTACATCAGAATTAAGCCACATGGGTGCGGAATGTTTTTACATTTCCCATTTGAAATAGCTTAAAATCCCCTTAAAAACAGTCCACTTCTGTTCAGTAATTTTACCTGATAATATATCATCCCAGTTGACCTGCTGAAGAGCTACTTTTAACCTGGGAAAACTTGCTTTCCTGAAATTAAAAGTCTTTGTTAACCCAAGCACTTTTCCTTTTGATAGCATATGCTAAACGACACTATTTAATGTTCACTATTCCCTAAGACTTTAATACGCTCCACGATGTTAGACATTACCAGACCCAACAGAGCTCCTTTTCTACTAGGAACTTCAACCACCTGTGAGAGAAAATAGTCCTGCAACAAATTCAGGAACCCATCACCCTTTTCTGTGATGGCAGTCCAACTTTGCCAATCAATGTCGGGGTAATTAAAGTCCCCCATAATAAGAATACTCCTCAAACTTGCAGTCCTTGCCACCTGCATATGCAGTTGCCCCACTTCTTCCCTGCTAGCATTTGGTGGCTTGTAGCAGACAAGTCAATGCCATTATCTCCCATTTTGTCAGCTTCTCTCATTTGCAAACATACATTTTAGATTATGATCCTTTAATTTATATTTACTCTTTAATACACATTCCTCCCTATCCTCCTTTACTATCACCACTGGCCATTCTATACCCTGGACTATCTATCCCAGTGAGACTGATATTACCCTCCCCCCATCATATAAATAAGATGCCCACAGTGACTGGTAAATGATGCCCACAGTGACTAGTAAATGATTCCCACAGTGACTGGCATATGATGCCCACAGTGACTGGTAAATGATGCCAACAGTGACTGGTAAATGATGCCCACAGTGAATGGTGTATATATAAGATGCCCACAGTGATTGGTAAATGTAATATGCCCAAAGTGACTGGTAAATATGAGATGCCCACAGTTACTCATAAATACAAGATGCCCACAGTACCCACAGTGACTGGTTAATACATGATGCCCACACTGACTAGTACATGATGCCCACAGTGACAGGTAAATGATACCAACTGTGACTGTTTAAGAAAGCCTGCAGTGGCTGGTAAGTAAATGCCCAGAGCCAACATGAGAAACACTACAGAACAGAGAGGTTGCCACTCCTCTCCCCTCCTGCGTACAAGTAGAGATGCAGTTTTTTTTTTTTTTTTTTAAGTATTGACTTACGAGCTGTACATTGGCCGCGGCTGCCATCTTTATTGATTTTATCAGGGGCACGCACCATGAGCAAACTTTTAAGTTTGATTAATGGTAGCGACACCCCTGATTTCACATGAGGTTATATAATTATATACCGTATATACTCAAGTATAAGTCGAATTTTTCAGGCTTTAAAGTTAGCCTGAAGACCTAACCTCGACTTATCAAGTCCTAATTTAGATCCAAATTCTGCAATTGCGGATAGTAACCAGTTGGTGGCGCTTAGAAAGTTACAGGAGCTGTTCTTGCCCTTACAATTGTTCCTGCTTCCTGTAGTCTGTCTGCTGGACTCACTTAGCATTGTCACTGCTCATCTGGATGCTGTAAATATGATGGGTCTCCTCAGTTTGGGGCAAAGAACAGCTGCTAGTACAGTGCAAATGACAGCTTGAAACTACAACTCTCAGGTAACATTTTTAACTATTGGGATCAGAGAGTCCTTTATTATATGGGGGTCAGAGGGCCCTTTATTATATGGGGTCAGGGGGCCCTTTACAATATGGGGTTCAGGAGAATTGTAAATGATGGTAAGCTTAATTAAAATTTTACTGAACTTTGCAACTCCACATGTTTAGAAACTGAAACTCCAAGCAAAAAAGCATGCTGGGAGTTGTAGTTTCCAAACATCTGGAGTGCCAAGGAATTGGGGGTTACTGGTACTGAATTTGGCTATCACTGTATGGGATTCATGTATGGGAATTTTGCTGTCCATTTAAAGGACAACTCATTTCTACCCTCGGCTTATACTCGAGTCAATCAGTTTTTACAAATTTTTCAGGTAAAAATAGGTACCTCGACTTATACTCTGATTGACTTATAATATACGAGTACATATATTTATAATATAACAGGGGGTATTAAAGCCCAGCTGTTTAAAATATGGTAATGAACGGTATATTACAATGCTGTTGTTATTTTGTCAAAAATAACAACCTCAGTGCAAAAGACCAATACTGCACGGTACTACATTTCTGACCGTGGACTTAAAATTAAGTCCATTAATTACTGATAACAAGCATTACTTGGCCACGTTGTTACTGGTGATTATATATAGGGCTGAAGGAGCATGAAATAACACTATGGGGCCTATTTATAAATATACCATGCACTGGCCATATTTGTATTTTATCCATATAGCTTTACAGTTATAAAATCAAAACAATATATGCTTGTCCCCCCAGAAAGCGTTTTAATTTAAAAACAAATATTAACACCGGTTACAGTGTAATTGAAAATAAACAGGACAGAAATGTGGTAATTATATCACTATTGTAGTACAAACATATACCGATTGTTGACACTGCGTCTAAAATGTCAAAAATTTATTAACTGTACTGTAACTATACAGTACACAATGTTTGTTTTAATTGTGAGAATCTAATGCTCTCTGCTGGACAGTCTGTAGATTTAAGGTCAAATCTTTGTATCAGATGTAAAGACAATTGTGCCATTAAATTAGCCACTTAAAATAAGTCAGAGGTCATGTTTCTAATAAACACCTTTCAACAGTTTCAACTATTTCCAATCCGTAGAGATTTGGAGCAGTTATTTTAATCCTCAGTGTTTCCCATCTGCACTCATCCAAACAATATTTGCAATTCTGAGCCTTTTAATGAGCATTGCCACGTTCATATTTTTACAATCAGGGTCGTATGATCAATGATTTTGGTCAGGAATTTACAATTGCAATTGTAGATCTACAAATGCGATCGTAGATTTACGAACGCCCATTCAATACCATTGCACGAATTGGTATTGTACGAATTAACATTTGCCCATAATACGGTTTCGATCGTACATTTACGTTTTAAATATGACCTTTAAAAGAGGATCCGGCAGTATTATCAGTATTATTCTTTATTCTACGTTATGACACTTCATTGAGCGTCTCCATAAGAAAAAAACAATGGATAAAGTGCATAGTGCCTACAAACATTTATCCCATCACGTGTGCGCACTTCCCATTTCCTCCCTGGAAGCTCTACCAGTATTAAAACTATATTTATAATAAATAGAAATATCGTCCATGTGTTAAAAATGCATAAGTGCATCTCCACAGTAACTGCAGTATACATACTTAAATATACATATTGCCCATGTGTTGAAAACTACACATATTCAAATATAGTATAGTATATTATATTATTTGAGGTTGAATAAAGACATATGTCCATCCAGTCCAACCCGTCTAGCAATATCCTCATTTCCTGCCTAACTGTTGATTCAGAGGAAGGCAAAAAAAAAAAACACCAAATTTATGATGAATGCCATACCGAAATGTGATCTACGGTCAGCCATAGCTAAAAACGTAGTCTTAGATCATTTTGGCAAAACAGAGATCACTTTTCAAGCTATAGTCTTAGATCATTTTGGCAAAACAGAGATCACTTTTCAAGCTATCGACATCTGTAGAAGGGATGTCAGACAGAGAGATATGGATAAGAAATTGTTAAAGAAAGAGGCCAAATGGATCTATACAATGAAAACAATATTTCCTCAGGGCCTCAATAAGGATTTTGAGTTATCAGCTTTTTGGACTAATGTTCATTCCTATAAGATTGGTCCTACTATATATTATGGATGCATATTACAGCATGTCTCCTAATGAGAGGCATATATATTCATATTGGAACAGACGTTTACATACATTCTGTTCTTATTTAGCTGTTGTTATACTAGTTTTTATTATTGGTATTAGTGCAGTATATATTTCATCGTATTACTGTTTTCACACATTTATTAATTACTAAGATGGTCACTTTTGAATCATTTTGTTTCTATACACTCATTATATACAAAGATCGATACTCTTTGAATTAAGTTGTTGCATCTCTTGTTTATTATTGACAAATATTGGCAAATGTATATGTGTCTGTATATTTACGCATTTTTGTGGAGGATATATGTATTTCCATTATGTTCATTTTCTTCATGTTCTCCATACCCGTCTGTGTATGCATATTCACAGATACAACTCATTATTTTGTTTTCAGACATAGATCCCCCCATCCTATTTCTATTTTTATTCCATTTTATATTAAATTTATAATTATATATAATCCCAATTAAAATGATATAAAAATTAAAATTATAATATTTACCACATCGGAATGTCTTAATCTATCTGATTTATGAGAGATCTCATATTAATTACAGGTGACACTTTAGCCCTATCAGTAGCCCAATAACATATTCTTTTTTCCTGTGTGTTTT
Source organism: Hymenochirus boettgeri (assembly GCA_019447015.1). Lineage (NCBI taxonomy): Eukaryota > Metazoa > Chordata > Amphibia > Anura > Pipidae > Hymenochirus > Hymenochirus boettgeri. The sequence goes on from CM033477.1 coordinate 84,425,074, forward strand.
TTCTTTGGTTTATTTCTGTTCGTATATGATGTTTTTATCATTGATGAGTATATCTGATTCACATTTGTAACCCTTCCCCCCTTGAGCTCCTTAAATAGGAACTCCCATTCACCGGTGTTTTGCCTCTGATGAAGTGACTTACATCACGAAACGCGTCAGGCACACCTGTGTTCCTTGAGTATGCCGTTCATGTTTGTTCTTAGCACCATGTGTCTTTATGGATCTTCGTAAATAAAGGATTGTTTTTAGTACTGACAGCGTGCAGCCTGCTTCCTAGATCTAGCTTTGCATTCTCTGTCCTGAGCTCTCTCTCCCCCCTCTGGATCCCTAGGCTCTGCAGTCAATTGTTTAAAAAAAATAATCTTTTCTGCAGTGTAGGGGACTCCCCCTCAACCCTAAATGCTAGGGTTATAAATTTAACACAGAAACAGACTTACCCATCTTCGTTCCTTCGACTCTCTCAATAGCCAGCAACCATGTCTGTGAAAATCACAGACACGTTTGCCGGCCCGGACCCTATTGCTCTGTTCCCCGAAAGTAGAAGTAGAGGCACAGGGAATGTAGGTGGTTAATTGTGTTTTTGTGCACTTTTTTTAAAGGGTATCTCCACCCCCAAAACTAAAATTTAACCCACTGCTGGCCCCACTTTATAGTGTTAAAAAATCCTTACCTCACATCTCTGCTCCAAATGGTTCTCCTGCAGTGTCTAGTCAAACTACCAGAAAATGAAGAGTAGGAGCTTTCCTGTGTAAGAAAACTTTTTTTTTGCCTCTTAAGTGTCCTCCTGAAGGAGGAGCCCTCCCTCCCACCCAACATGCTGCTGTGTCTATTCATACAAATAACATTTGTGGAGAAGATGGCTAGAGGGTTGGAGGAGATTTTAAACTAGGTTTGGGGGGGGAGGGTATTAGCAGTCTCACTGGGATAGATTGTCCAGGAGGAAAGCAGGGTGTAGATAGGCCAGTGGTGGGTGGAAAGGGGGGTGGGGCTAGCATAGGGGATAGGGAGGAATGTGTATCAAAGTGTACGAATAAATTACAGGATCATAATCTAAAATGTATGTTTGCAAATGCGAGAAGCCTGGCTGACAAAATGGGTGAATTGGAAATGATGGCATTGAATGAAAAGTATGATGTAATAGGTATAGCAGAAACGTGGTTGAACAGTTCTCACGACTGGGCTGTAAATATAAAAGGATATGCCTTGTTTAGGCAGGACAGAAAAAAAAGGAAAGGGGGAGGAGTATGTGTATATGTTAAAAAAGAATTGAAGCCAAATTTAAAAGAAGAGATAGCTGGTGATATGGATGATAAAGTGGAGGCAATATGGGTGGAATTAGGCAACAGGAAAGGGGGTAATGTCATTGTTGGTGTCTGCTATAAGCCGCCAAATGCTAGCAGAGAGGAGGTGAGTCAACTTCATATGCAGTTGGCAAGGGCTGCAAGTTTGGGGAGTGTGCTCATTATGGGGGACTTCAATTACCCTGACATTGATTGGTGTGGTGGAACTGCCATCACAGAAAAAGGCGATGAGTTCCTGAATTTGCTGCAGGATAATTTTCTCTCACAGGTGGTTGAGGTTCCTACTAGAAAAGGAGCTCTGTTGGATCTGGTAATATCTAACATTGTGGAGCGCATTATAGATATAAAGGTAACTGGAGGCTTAGGGAATAGTGACCATGAAATAGGGGCATTTGGACTTTGTTATCGAAAGGAAAAGTGCGCTGGGTTAACAAACACATTTTAATTTCAGGAAAGCAAATTTTCCCAGGTTAAACGCAGCTCTTCAGATGTCAACTGGGATTAGGTATTATCAGGTAAAGTTACTGAACAGAAGTGCGACTGTGTTCAAGGGAGATTTAAGCCAGTTCACATCTAAATTTATACCCTTGGGAAATAAATGTAAAAAAATAAATCCACGCCCATGTGGCTGAATTCTGATGTAAAGAGGCAAATGGTAAGGAAGAAAAAGGCATTTAAAACCTTTAAGGCCGAGGGAACGGAAAGGGCCTTTAGGGAGTATAAAAACTGTAACAAGGAGTGTAAAAGCATAAAACTAGCTAAATTAATAATGAAGTTAGGATAGGCTGAAGAAGCATCAGTAAGCCTAAACATTTTTTTAAGTATATTAATAGTAAGAAGATGAGGACTGAGAATGTGGCACCATTAATTAATGGGGATAAGTTAGTTACGGAGGATAGCAATAAAGCAAATGTCTTGAATAATTTTTTCTTCCTCTGTATACACTATAGAAGTCCAAGTACAGATATCATAGAGTATAGTAGCAATAAAGGTATACAAGATTCAAGTTCACTTTGGTTAACCGAGGATATGGTACAGAAAGAACTAAATAAGGTTAATTTAGTAAATCTCCTGGACCGATAAAATACATCCTTGGGTACTTTAGAGCTAAGTTCAGTTTTATCTAGCCATTGGGCCCTATTTATAAAAGATCGATATCGTTATCGTAAAATACCGATCGTTATCGTAAAATAACGACCGGGGTTTTACCGATAACGACCGTTATTTACTGATAACGACCGTTATTTACCATTACCGGTCGTTATCGGTGAATAACGACCGTTATCGGTAAATACCGGTCGTTATTTGCCGATAACGGTCGTTATTTACCGATAACGGTCGTTATTTACCGATAACGATCGGTATTTTACGATAACGATACCGATCTTTTATAAATAGGGCCCATTGTTTCTTATTTTTGCTGATTCCCTCATGTCCGGTGGTGTGCCTCTGGATTGGAAAAAGGCTGATGTTATTCCAATATTCAAAAAGGGTAGTCGTTCACAGCCGGGTAATTACAGGCCTGTAAGTTTAACTTCAGTGGTGGGGAAGATCCTGGAAAGTTTAATAAGGGAACATGTTCTAGAGTATGTTTCAAGGACTGACATAAGTAGTAACCAGCATGGATTTAGGAGGAATAGATCTTGTCAAACTAACTTGCTTTGCTTTTATGAGGAAGTAAGTAGAAATTTAGACTCTGGTATAGCAGTAGATGTAGTTTACTTGGATTTTGCAAAGGCTTTTGATACAGTCCCCCATAGGCGACTAATGAATAAGCTAAGGTCTGTTGGTCTGGGGAGTCACATTTGTACATGGATAGAAAATTGGTTAAAGAATAGGCTGCAGAGAGTAGTTGTTAATGGGGCTTCATCATTATGGAGAGGTATGGATTCAAGGGAGGAAAATGTAATTCTCCCTCTTTACAAAGCATTGGTAAGGCCTCATTTGGAATATGCAGTGCAATTTTGGAATCCTGTGTACAAAAAGGACATCTTTGAAATGGAAAGGGTTCAGAGAAGGGCAACTAAATTAATAAGGGGATTGGGGGAGCTTGAATATGAAGAGAGACTGGAAAAGTTACAATTATGTACGCTGGAGAAAAGGCGCTTGCGTGGGGATATGATTACTGTGTATAAATACATTAACGGGCCATACAATAAACTATCTGGGGCATTGTTCACCAATAGAACATGTCAAAGGACACGAGGACATCCCTTAAGACTTGAAGAAAAAAGGTTTAGGCTTCAAGCTCGGAAAGGGTTTTTCACTGTGAGAACGGTAAAGCTATGGAACTGTCTTCCAGTGGATGTTGTAATGGCAGGTTCATTGGTCAGTTTCAAAAAAAAGCTGGATGAGTTTCTGCAAACAAGGAATGTTGCAAGTTACTGGTATTGATACATAAAGTAGAGTTGATCCAGGGAAATTTCCGATTGCCACTTGGAGTCAGGAAGGAATTTTTTCCCCCTTCATAAATTTGGTGGGGGGTTTTTGCCTTCCTCTGGATCAACAGTTAGGCAGGAAATGAGGATATTGCTAGATGGGTTGGACTGGATGGACATATGTCTTTATTCAACCTCAAATACTATACTATACTATACTAATTTCCGTAGTGTAGGGACCCCTCTCCCAACAATAACCACTGTATTTATATTGTAAAAAAGCCCCCAGAATCTTACTTACCAGCCATCGTTCCCACAGCTGTTTCAAAAGCCGGTAGCCATGTCTGTGATTGGCTGCCTCACAACCAATCAAAGATACGGCTGCCAGTCTGGCCCCTAATGTTACTTCCTTCGCAAAAGTAACATTACCGGCAAAGGCTGCGGGAAGGTAAGTAAGATTTGTGGGAGGTTTTTTACAATATAAATACAGTGGTTATGGTTTGGAGGGGGTCCTTACACTACAGAAAAGGTTTTATTTTAAGGTGGACATACACTTTAAGTTAAAAACCTAGCATTTGGAGTTGGAGGGGGTCCCCTACACTACAGACAATGTAATATTTTGGGAACCTTATAATACATAAGGTTTACACATTTCATATTTTTTTATCTTAAGGCTGTGTCATCCTGTGAGAGCATGTCCCCATGACTCATAGGAAAGGCATCCACTCTATCAGTGGTTTACTTTTAAAATGACAGTTTTACTTTCTTAAAGCCACTATGGGGTTGGAACAGTGGATGCCCAGAAGTGTATGGAAACTGCAGTAGAACATTTGCCTAAATTAATCACTTAGTGACATAGCAGAATGATTATTATATATGATAATATATAATATTATTATATATGAAAATATTCCACTGCTGCTCCCATTGCAATGTGAGCCTTTTTATGTATTATATAAGGGATAATACGCTACCTTGGAGTGCTGCTCTTATAGAGGTCAGGGAACTCCAAGGTGAAGTAATATCCGTATATTATTCTGTAGCAGCGTATTATTCCACATTATACATAAGGTAAAAAAAAAAAGAAAAAAAAAAAGCACAGGCACTCTGTCTCTCCCTCCCTGTATTAGTAATGTAGATAACAAGCTCGTTTTTGTACAAATGGTTAACTGCCATTTCTATCTCAAACTGAAAAAAGACAATAAACATCTCTCACACCCGGTGCTGTTATGGTTCGTTACACTGACTGACTGAATTATTGTGCTGATAAAGAGGAGCGAGCGCTTTCCTGTGAGTAATAATTGACTCTGCCACTGCCTCCTTATCAGCACAGTAATTCAGTCAGTCAGTTAGTCAGTGTTGAAAAATGGGCTTGTTATCTACATAACTAATACAGGCATAGAGAGTGGATACAGGAAGTCACTCATTGTTGGAAGTCAATGATTATATAGATTCTAGCCACTAGAGATGGCCGTTCGCGGACCGAACCCGGATCCGCCGCGGATTTCTCCCGTCCACGACGGCCGTTATTCCGGACTTTCCGGACTTCCGAACTTCCGAACTGCGGATTTTTTTTTTACGAAAATTTTCGAAAATACGAGTATCTCCGTAATTACGAGGATCTACGATACTTTCGGGATCCGGAAAAACCGATGATCCCCGTAATTACGAGGATTCGCGTAATTACGGGGATTCACGTAATTACGAGTATTCTCGTAATTACGAGAATACTCGTAAAAACGAGTAATTCGTGTAAATTTTTCAAGACGGAGCAAGGCACATGATCCAAATTAGCCAATGGCAGCTATCATAGTTACGGAAAGCCTCGGTTTTTTTACGGAAATCCTCGTTTTTACGGGAATCCTCGTATTTTCGAAAAATACCGTTTTTTTAAAGTCACGCTAGCGGACTGTACTTTTTAGGTATTGTTGGCATTTATACGTGCTTCTAAGGCCATTACCCAGGTCCCTGAGTGGTTAAGTGTACGTTACCAAGGCTATTTAGACCACTTTTAATGCAGATTTTGCCGAACTTTCATTTTAATACATTTTAACGGGTCCGCTCGCGGATTTTCGAATTTTCGGATTTTTTCGAAAATCCGCGGATCCTCGCGCGGACCGGATTTTTCGAAGTTCGGACATCTCTACTAGCCACTGAAATGCCAGAGCCTTATGTATTAAATTAAGATATATAATTAATTCATAGATAAATATAACTGTATCATCAGTGACTTGTTCAGTTGCAATATTGCTTAATTCTTGCATTAATGGAGCTTAATAGATGTTTGTGTTTTTTTTATCATGTCATAATATCTAAAGACTACAGTTGCTTAAGACCAGTACAAGTGCTACGTTATGTTAATGAGACAGTATCTTCCACCCTCCACACCTCAGATGCATTAGGAAAATCTGGAAGGCCATGTCTGTTCATAATTAAGACAGCTGTAAATACCCAGTGATTTTGAATATGAAAGCGGACATACTGATCAATATGGATGCACCTCACTAAATGACAGATATATTTGAAGTGACAGTAGTACTAACCTACTATAACTGTGTGACAGTTATGCTTTTAGGGCAATTGTTCTAACTAATAATATTTATTTCCCAATTTATTTCACAGCTGAATTTTTAACAAAAGAAAAGCCAAAGTGTTGCTACTTTAAATTCAGTTCCATAATGCAATATAATAAAATAGCAAAGGCCCAGCTCTGGATATACCTAAAGCCTGTCCAAAAACGTACTACAGTATTTGTACAGACCTTCAGGATTCCAAAGCCTTTCAATGATGGAACACGGTCCACTGGAATCAGGACACTGAAACTTGAGATGAATCCAGGTTCTGGAACTTGGAAAAGCCTGGATGTGAAAACAGCACTTCAGAATTGGCTAAAACAACCCGAATCCACTCTCGGAATTGAAATTAAAGCATGTGATGAAAATGGACGGGATTTACCAATTGCTTTCCGTGGTTCAAATGAAGATGGGCTGGTAAGAGCAGCAAAATATTTATTAATATTAAAATGTATGAACTAGAACACTCAGGGGGCAGGTAAAGTCCCTCTGACCAATGTAATACTGGTTGGCAAGACTTTAACCCCTTGTTTGTGGCAGCTGGGGAGCTATTTCAAAAGACACCTGTGCAGCCGCTGCAAATTATTGGCTGGCCTTAAAAGTCCCACAATGGTTAATAGCGTTTTTTTAAATTAATTCTGCAGGTTATGACTTTAGTTATGACTTTAAGTTTTCCAGGCCCTATTCGTATGCCTTACCCCTTTTAGAGCTGGTGCTGGGTAACTACCGTGTAACCTATGCATTTCCCTTTTCTATCAACTTCTATCTGGCAATAATTTTCACTATGGGCAATAATTATCACTGAGATCAAAAACAATACCTATACTAGCAGTGATTTTCCGACCATGATTTCATTACCAATAGTGATCCTTTATAAATACTGCCCTCATCTTTATAAATTTACAACTTAAACTGTTGTTTACAGCTCTTTGTCTCCTAGTGGTTCTTTTTACCTCCTTCAGTCTTCACTGGTTGTACTACAATATTACATAAAGAGCATGGTCACCCATTATACAAAAATTTAATCTGTAAGAGAGAACCTCGCAAAACCCCAGCTTCGCTTTACTCACCTGTTGCCATGATGCTCCCAGTCTGAGGAAAGAGCTTTACAAGTCTGCAATCCACCACCGCTGCTCCATTCTACTTCCTGGTAATGGCCATCAGTCACGGTGTTGACAGTAATGTCACGGCCAATGGCTGACAGCTATTGCCCAAAAAGCCTCTGCTGCTGCTGCTTGTGCACATAAAGGGTGCGTGCAGCAATTGCAGAGGCGTGGACCAAGCAGTGGTGGATTGTGGACTTATAAGGCTCTTTTCTCAGACTGGGAACATCATAGCAACAGGTGAGTAAAATGAAACTAGGGTTTTGGGATATTATCTTTTACAGGTTAAATTTTTTTTTAGGGGTGGACATGCCCTTAAGCTTAACATGCCACAATTTGTTTTTCTCTTTCACTGTAGAATCCGTTTATTGAGGTTAAAGTAATGGATACACCAAAAAGATTTAGAAGAGATTCTGGTCTGGACTGTGATGAGTATTCAACAGAATCTAGGTGTTGCCGCTATCCACTGACAGTCGATTTTGAAGCCTTTGGATGGGACTGGATTATTGCACCAAAAAGATACAAAGCAAATTATTGCTCAGGAGAGTGTGGAATTGTCTTTCTTCAAAAATATCCCCACACACATCTTGTTCAGCAAGCAAACCCAAGGGGTTCTGCTGGGCCCTGCTGTACCCCAACTAAAATGTCCCCAATCAATATGTTGTATTTCAATGAAAATGAACAAATAATTTATGGAAAGATCCCAGCAATGGTGGTTGATCGCTGTGGGTGTTCGTGAGTATTCTTGCTTTTAGCGCTTTTGGAATTTCAGAAACTGTGACACATAAATAGTGACCAATTATACAATTTTACAACATTTTCCAGTTATATATCAAATTTTGTTAATGGTTTATTGGAAAAATGAGATCTTACACAGTGCTGCAACTGTCAGTTAGAAAGTAGACTGAAAAAAGCATTCCTTTAAAGTAAGGAATTCTGTGATACTTTTTAAAGGGAAGTAAAGGTCAAAAGCTTCATTTTGCAGTTTGTGTTTCCCATGTTAAATGTTTTTATTTGCATTTATATTTAAAAGCTACTGACATCACTGTAGAGCCTTCTCAGCCCTTCAGCCAATGGGTTAATTTTGTACTCAGTCTCTCTATCCTATTACACTTTACATTTTGGCAGAGAAATTTAGAGAATCTAAGAATAGCAGTGAAATTGGATAGGTAAATTAAACAGGGATGAATGTGTAATGATTAAGTCAATTTCTGACCCAAACTGCTATATTTGCAACCTTTTAATCACTTGCCTAAATATTAATTAATATTAGTGGTTTATACTCCTTCTTTCTAAGCTCACTTGGCTCATTTGTGGGAGCACCTTCCTGTGAGCTAAATCTAATTTATTTGGCATCAGCTCTGTAGACATAAACGGGGCTTCCTTTACTACAACTCCAGCAGCAAAGGACCATGAAAAACATCTAAAAAGGGATCATCAATAATTAACAATCGGTGTTTAGAGTATTTGTTGCCATACAGAATTGAGAAATATAGTGGATAAGGACACGGGAGAATCACTTGAATGTCAGCAGCTCCTCAAACAAAAGTATTCCTCTCTAATTTTAACTGTCTGGATCTTAGGAACCTAATGTAATACACATTTAAAAATCTGTTCATATCATTTTAAACTAAGAATTACTATATTGTCCTCCACTTCATGAAAGGTTTGGCAAATAGATAGAAGATAATAAACTAAGTGGAAAACTTTAAAATACCAAGATCTTTTACCATCTTACATGAAAAGGGAGGCAGTTCAGGAAAAGTCCCACAAAGGGAAAAACCAGTCAGTCATTGACCATGACATAAGCTGTTGCAGCTGCTACTGATGGCTGCTCTGGAAGCTAGGCTAGGCTAGGAAGAAGATTGAAGGGTGCCAGCAGAGATCTATCTTCAGGAATGTTTTAGAAGAAGGTAAGTATTGCTGATTTGGGGTTTATAGAACCTGAACCTAAAGTTGGGTTTAAGTTAGTGTTTGAACCTTTAAAAAACCAAAAAGTAAAAATATTTAGTTGCATTGGAAAATAAAGGAAATTTAAAGTGCTGACCTATTATATTATAGAAACTATGTTCAAATCTACTAATTATTTTTGTGTTCAGCATTTTTATTCAAAGACATACATCAAATTATACAGAACTGCCCACCAATATCTTAAAACTTATTTGAAAATGCTTAGATTACTAGTGGATGTCAAAGGGCAAATACCGGGTGGTATTGAAATAACGTCTGACATCAGACTTATCGACTGGGGTGAATATTTTCGTTTGGTCAAAAGCAATGATGCAGTCAGAAACAATACAGGTACTAGCGGTATTCAACAGCTGCCCTCTGTATCACTGCATTGTACTTTCTAAAGTTTATGTTTTAAGAGAACCATTACTAAATACAGTATTCTCTATTTCCATGGAGCTGGAAAACTGGCATCACCCAGCTCTGTTGGGAAATGTGCCTCCTCACTTGACTGGGAGATGGAATGCCCATGTGCCAGCACCCTCCTGGTAACTAGTGACCTGCAGAGAGGCAAGTGGTGTGCCACTCCTCAGATACGATATAAAATGTAATAACATGAATTTCTTCAATAAGAGGACCTGAATTATAACACAAATGTATTTTTGCTGTTCTGTCATCTTGTGTAAATAACTAACAAACAATTCTTCTATCATTTATTGTAGATTTATGTGAAATATAATTGTATAAAAGGTCATCAGTATTGTGTTGTTTAAAAATGTCCTTTTTACTCACTGTAAATATGTCTTTTATATATTATACACTTCTGTACTGCAAAAGAAAAATACTTAAATCAATTAAATAAAGAGATTTCTGTACAACATTATAGCTGTGCAGAATTTTGAGAAATGTATTTTTTCTTTAATCTAGCACAGGAAACACATATTGCTCTTTTAAAAAAAGACTTTGTGTTCATAAATTATTTTTGGTATTTTTTCCACCAGAGTTCGTCATGCTTTTTCCAAGTAGAGCTTATAGAGCCAAAAAGTCAGGTTCACACAGCAAATTAGACAAGTGAATTTCCTTTTACCAGAGCATAAATGGTAAATCTTTAAAGGACAATTATACAGTACTCACCTTCCCTCCACTCCTCTTCCTTAGTCAGTACTTTCTACCCAGGATGAGGACCAGAATCGCTAGGTCCTCACCCCTGGGTTCGCTTAACTTGCGGCATATACTTACTTACACGCTGCTCCAGTAGGCTCTCCTCTCCTTGCCCTCCTCTCCTTGCGCAACTAGGCCAATAGGAAGGCACGCTCACTGCAGATTATAAATATATATATATATATAAAAGTAAGTATATGCCGCATGTTAAGTGTACCCAGGGGTGAGGACCAGGCTGTTCAGGTCCTCACCCTGAGTAGAAAGTACTGACTAAGGAAGAGGAGCGGAGGGAAGGTGAGTATAATTGTCCTTGTGAAATAGGTTAACACACTGAACACCTATCTTTGTTATTTAAAAACAGGCTAACACATGTGATGTTTAAACTCACCCAGGTAAATGTTCTGTTTTTTTAATAGGGTAACACATCATGGGTAATTTTTTCAGTATTTCTAATTTTCGACATACAGTAGCTAATTTTTAAACCAGTTACATTAATAGAAACACACCATTATGCTGTTTAAACGGCATGTCCACCCCTTGTACAAAAATTTTACCTGTAAGAGTAACCCCCCCAAAACCCCAGTTCCATCTAACTCACCTGTTGCTATGATGCTCCCAGTCTGAGAAAAGAGCCTAACAAGTCCGCCACTGCTCCATTCTACTTTCTGGTAACGGACGTCAGTCACAGTTTAACTGACAGAATCTACATTTTTGCTTGCATCTTCATTAAAACCAAGCAAGTTATCTTGACAAGATCTATTTATCAAGAATGCATGTTTATAACTACAATTAATATCTATTCTTGAGCCAGAATATGATCCCATAATAAAGTTTCCAGTGTCTTTCCCACCACTGATAAACTTACAGGTCTAGTGTTACCAGGTTGTGAACAACTACCCTTTTTAAATATTGGTATTTCCATTTCAAGGGGAAAGAACCAAGGGCTAGGAAGGTTAGGTAGGTGGTAGTCGTAGGGGACTCTATTATTAGAAAGGTGCATAGGGTCAAGACCCTACATGCTGAACAGTGTTTTGCCTACCGGGGGTAGGGTTAGACATGTGGTGGATCCTGCAGTCAGATTGTTAAAGGCTATGTACAGTATATATTAAAGTTCAGTCCATTGCAAAGCAGTACCTTTAAATCACACACCGTATTACTTGCTGTCTCTTCCTGCTCACCTGTAATCTCGTTCAATCCCCTACTCCTGTGAGACTTGCTGGAGGTAAATCTCATTCGGTCAGGACTGCTCTGATAAGTGTGGACTGGAACGGGGACTGGATTAGCAGTGTTCCGCTTCTATGTATATATTGCAATGTTGTTTAAAGGGCTAAAATAAATTAATTAAAATAAATATTAGTGAAATTGAGCAGCAGTCATCTATCAATTTGTGACTGTATATGTGGTTAATCTTTTGTGAACTTCCTTGCACACTTCAAGTAAAGTGTTTTTCATTTAAATGTACCCTTTTTTATTTTTGCAAGCATAAATTTTATTTGAGTGTATCTGAATTGTGTTTTCTGGAGGGCATTGTGAGTCAATTATTCATTTTTGTCCATCGTAGTACTTGTAGGGGTTATTTATTGCTGTGCAATATTATTTTTAAGTGTTTATCCTAAAAAATAAATGAATGTAAGAAGATGTTATACCCCATTGTTAAAGAGGAAGTTAATATGATGCTCTTTAAAGTTAAAGGGGAAGTTGATATGATACGCTTTAATGTTAAAGGGTAGGTTGATATAATATGCTTTAAAATTAAAGGGGAAGTTGATATGATACACTTTAACGCGTATCATATCAACGTCCCCTTATATGCGTATCACATCAACTTCCCTTTTAAAGAGTATTACATCAACTTCCCCTTTAAAGCATATCACATCAACTTCCCCTTTAACCCTTTCACTGCCAGGAGATTTTAATTTTTTTTTGCGTTAACTGCCAGAAGAATTTTCAGGATTTTGCCCTCAATCGCTTTAGACTAATTTTACAGTAGGAAACCTTGCAGTAAATCAGGAATATTATACATGTTTTTTTTCAGCACAAAGTGTACTTTAACATGGTAACAGAATTTTGTAACTTTTCTGGAAATTTTACTGGAATTATGGGTAAAATATGTAAAAAAAATGAAAAATTTGCAAATTTTCATGGATTTTTCCCATTTTACTTATAGTTATCTTAAGGTTACACACAAAAATCTTACTGTTTCTAAAAGCTCATATACTCCCGAGTACAACGATACCAGATATATGTAAGTACCCGACTTTTCCTGTACAGGAGAACCCCCCAAACTAAAACTGCACCTTCAAGAATATTACACCAAATTAAAATGTATAACCACTACTGACAGTTAACATAGAATATCTTCCAAATTAACTAAAATATCCCCACAAGTGAGATATTTTTAGAAACTACACACCCGCAGGATATTATGAGTGAGGTAAGTTTTGATCAAAATGCAGATACCCGGACGCAGCTCTTCGTCCAATTGTAAGTTATTTTCTCACATTTTCCTTTTTTTCCTCAACTGTAAAATCAGAGACAAAATCAAATGCGAATTTCAGCTAAAAACTGTGGAGGAAAGTTCAAATGCATCTCAAATATGAAAGCCTAACCCCTCCCGAATAAAACGGTATGCCACATTCATGGGTCTACCCAGAGACATGGCTACCAACTAACCCAGAGCGTGACCAGTGCCAAATGTCAGTAGCAGCAAAAAAAATTAGCCAGTTTTGTATTTGAACAGTCTGCAGTTTTTCCACAAAACACCCCCCCAACTCAGAAATACCCCCCACAAACTATATATTCCTGAAATCTACACACCTTCAGCTATGTAACGCTGTAGTTTGTTCATTCATACCATCAATGGTGTGGGCGCAGTTCTTCGTAGAAGTTTGCACTTTTACCAGATTTTCCAAAAAGCAAACAACATTCAAAAAGGTAGAAATCATGCAAAAACCCCATGGAATGTAAAAAAAAGTTACCAAATATCAATCTCCCCAATGTCCTGAATCAAACGGTATGCCATATGTGTGGTTACACACGTGGACGTTGAAGTTAAAAGCCACAAAGTGAGACAATGCAAGATGGCTTAGAAACGGCAAAAATATTTAGCCAACTCCGAATATGGACAGTCTGCAGTTTTTTCAACAAAACACCCCCGTAACTTAGAAATAACCCCCACAAACTATATATTCCTGAAATTTACACACCTCAGCTATGTAACACTGTATAGTGTTCATTCATACCATCAATGGCGTGGGCGCAATTTCGTAGAAGTTTGCATTTGTCTGAAAAATGAACAAAAAACAACTTCAAAAGGTAGAAATCATGCCAAAACCTCATGGAATCTAAAAAAAAGTTACTAAGGGCCCTATTTATAAAAAATCGTTATCGTTATCGTAAAATACCGATCGTTATCGTAAAATAACGACCGGGGTTTTACCGATAACGACCGTTATTTACCGATAACGGTCGTTATTTACCGATAACGATCGTTATTTACCGATAACGACCGTTATCGGTAAATAACGACCGTTATCGGTAAATAACGGTCGTTATCGTTAAAAACGACCGGTATTTACCGATAACGACCGGTATTTAACGATATCGGTAAATAACGGTCGTTATCGGTAAATACGGTCGTTATCGGAAAAACCCGGTCGTTATTTTACGATAACGATCGGTATTTTACGATAACGATAACGATTTTATAAATAGGCCCTAAATATCAATCTCCCAAATGTCCTGAATCAAACGGTATGCCATATGTGTGGTTACAAACGCGGACGTGGAAGCGAAAAGCCACAAAGTGAGACAATGCACGTTGGCTCAGAAACAGTGAAAATATTCAGCCAACTCCGAATTTGGACAGTCTACAGTTTTTTCCACAAGACACCCCCGTAACTTAGAAATAACCCACAAACTATATATTCCTGAAATTTACACACCTTCAGCTATGTAACACTGTAGTTTGTTCATTCATACCATCAATGGTGTGGGCGCAGTTCTTCGTAGAAGTTTGCATTTGTCTGAAAAAATTAACAAAAAACAACTTCAAAAGGTAGAAATCATGCCAAAACCTCATGGAATGTAAAAAAAGTTACTAATATCAATCTCCCAAATGTCCTGAATCAAATGGTATGCCATATGTGTGGTTACACACGCGGACGTGGAAGCGAAAAGCCACAAATGAGACAATGCACGATGGCTCAGAAACGGCAAAAATATTCAGCCAACTCCGAATTTGGACAGTCTACAGTTTTTTCACAAAACACCCCCATAACTAGAATAGAATACCCCACAAACTATAATTCCTGAAATCTACAACACCTTCAGCTATGTAACACTGTAGTTGTTTCATTCATAACTTCAATGGTGTGGGCGCAGTTCTTCGTAGAAGTTCGCATTTGTCTGAAAAAATGAACAAAAAACAACTTCAAAAGGTGAAATCATGCCAAAACCTCATGGAATGTAAAAAAAAGTTACTAAATATCAATTTCCCAAATGTCCTGAATCAAACAGTATGCCATATGTGTGGTTACACACGTGGACGAGGAAGCGAAAAGCCACAAAGTGAGACAATGCACGATGGCTCAGAAACGGCAAAAATATTTAGCCAACTCGAATTTAGACTGTCTGCAGTTTTTTCCACAAAACACCCCCGTAACTTAGAATAACCCCACAAACTATATATTCCTGAAATTTACACACCTTCAGCTATGTAACACTGTAGTTTGTTCATTCATACCATCAATGGTGTGGGCGCAGTTCTTCGTAGAAGTTCGCATTTGTCTGAAAAAATGAACAAAAAACAACTTCAAAAGGTAGAAATCATGCCAAACCTCATGGAATCTAAAAAAAAGTTACTAAATATCAATCTCCCAAAGTCCTGAATCAACGGTATGCCATATGTGGGTACACACACGGACGTGAAAGCGAAAAGCCACAAAGTGAGACAATGCACGATGGCTCAGAAACAGCGAAAATATTTAGCCAACTCCGAATTTGGACAGTCTGCAGTTTTTTCCACAAAACACCCCATAACTTAGAAATAACCCCACAAACTATATATTCCTGAAATTACACACCTTCAGCTATGTAACACTGTAGTTTGTTCATTCATACCATCAATGGTGTGGGCGCAGTTCTTCGTAGAAGTTCGCATTTGTCTGAAAAAATGAACAAAAAACAACTTCAAAAGGTAGAAATCATGCCAAAATCTCATGAAATGTGAAAAAAAGTTACTAAATATCAATCTCCCAAATGTCCTGAATCAAACGGTATGCCATATGTGTGGTTACACACGCGGACGTGGAAGCCAAAAGCCACAAAGTGAAACAATGCACAATTGCTCAGAAACAGCAAAAATATTCAGCCAAATCTGAATTTGAACAGTCTGCAATTTTTCCCCACAAAACAACCCCCACAAACCATATATTTCTCGAATCCACACACGTTTATCTACGAAATTCTGTAGTTTGTTCATTCGTACCATCAATGGTGTGGGCGCAGTTCTTCGTAGAAGTTCGCAGTTTTAGCAGATTTTCTAAAAAATTTGAAAAAAAACACTCTCAAAAGGTAGAAATCATGCCAAAATCCCAAGTAATGTAAAAAAAAGTTAACAAATATCAATCTCCTAAATGTCCTGAATCAAACGGTATGCCCTATGTATGGTTACACACGCAAACGTGGAATCAACTAGCCACAAAGTGAGCCAATGAACAATGGCCCAATTACAGCAACTTTTCAGATTTGTCAGACTAAACACCCCTCTATATTAGAAAACCCCCCACTATATATTCTTGGAATCTAACACACCTTCAGCTACACAATGGTGTGATTCCTTTATGCATACCACCAAGTGGTGTGGGCGCAGTTTGATGTAAAATTTCGCTTTTTTACCAGATTTTCAGGAAAAATTTATGAAAATACAATTCAAAGTAAAAATCATGGCAAATTTCCATATCATGTAAAAAAACTTGTCAATATCAATCTTCCAAATGCCCTGAATCAAACGGTATGCCATATGAATGGATGTACACAGGGACGTGGCCACCAACTAGCTCAAATGGGACGCATTCACAAGTGTAATTACAAAAAAAAATCAAAGTGCTCTGTAATTTCAAAACAGCCCCAAAACTTGGAAATGCCCCCCACACAAATACCCCCCACTAAATATCAATCTCCCCATGTTTGATCAAACGGGATGCCCAATGTGTGGATGTACACAGAGACGTGGCCACAACTAGCTCAAATGGGACGCATGCACAAATGCAATTACAAGAAAAAATCAAAGTGCTGTGTAATTTGAACAGCCTACACTTTTTCCAAGGAAACAGTCCCGAAACATGGAACTCCCCCACAAACTATAATTTTGGAATCTACACACTTCAGCTACATTACGGTGCCATGCTTTCATACATACATGAAGAATTCCAGACCCAGTAATCCAAGAACTCCGTGTTTTTAGGAGGTTTTGTAAAATAAAGTAAGATGATTCAAGGGTTGAAATCCTACCAAACCCGATTGACAAGCAAAAAACCCCACTAAATATCAATCTCCAACTGTTCTGAATCAAACGGTATGCTATATGTGTGGGTGCACACAGAGACGTGGCCACCAACTATCTCAAATGGGACGCATGCACAAATGCAATTACAGAAAAAATCAAATTGCTCTGTAATTTGAACAGCCTACACTTTTTCTAAGGAAACAGTCCCGAAACATGGAAATTCCCCCCACAAAACTATATATTTTGGAATCTACACACATTCAGCTACATTACGGTGCCATGCTTTCATACATACATGAAGAATTCCAGACCCAGTAATCCAAAGAACTCCGTGTTTTTAGGAGGTTTTGTGAAAAATAAAGTAAGATGATTCAAGGCTTGAATTCCTACCTAAACCAACTTGACAAGCAAAAAAACTCACTAAATGTCCATCTCCCACATATCCTGCATCAAATGGTATGCCATATGTGTGGGTGCACACAGAGACGTGGCCACTAACTAGCTCAAATGGTACACATGCACAAGTGTAATTACAAGAAAAAAATCAAAGTTCTCTGTAATTTCAAACAGCCCCAAAACTTGGAAATGCCCCCCACAAATAACCCCCCCCCCACTAAATATTACTCTCCCACATGTTATGAATCAAACGGTATGCCATATGCGTGGATGTACACAGAGACGTGGCCACCAACTAGCTCAAATCGGACGCATGCACAAGTGTAATTACAAGAAAAAAATCAAAGTGCTCTGTAATCAAACAGCCCCAAAACTTGGAAATGCCCCCAACAAATAAACCCCCCACTAAATATCAATCTCCCAAATGTTCTGGATCAAACGTTATGCCATATGCGTGGATGCACACAGAGACGTGGCCACCAACTAGCTCAAATGGGACGCACGCACAAATGCAATTACAAGAAAAAATCAAAGTGCTCTGTAATTTGAACAGCCTACACTTTTTCTAAGGAAACAGTCCCGAACATGGAAATTCCCCCCACAAACTATATATTTTTGGAATCTACAAACCTTCAGCTACGTTACGATGCCATGCTTTCATACATACATGAAGAATTCCAGACCCAGTGATCCAAAGAACTCTGTGTTTTTAGGAGGTTTTGTGAAAAATAAAATAAGATGATTCAAGGGTTGAAATCCTACCTAAACCCTTTTGACAAGCAAAAAACCCACTAAATGTCAATCTCCCACATATCCTGCATCAAATGGTATGCCATATGTGTGGGTGCACACAGAGACGTGGCCACCAACTAGCTCAAATGGGACGCATGCACAAGTGTAATTACAGAAGAAATCAAAGTGCTCTGTAATTTTAACAGTCTTACACTTTTTCAAAGGAAACGGCTCTGAAACTTAGAAACACCCACACAAAACTATATATTTTTGGAATCCACACCTTCAGCTATGTTACGGTGCCATGCTTTCATATATACATGAAGAGTTCCAGACACAGTACTCCATAGAACTCTGTGCTTTTTAGGAGATTTTGTAAAAAATATAATAAGGTGATTCAAAGGTTGAAATCCTACTAAACCCACTTGACAAGTAAAAAAAAACACTAAATGGCAATCTCTCACATGTCCTGAATCAAACGGTATGCCATATGCGTGGGTGCACACAGAGACATGGCCACCAACTAGCTCAAATGGGATCCATGCGCAATTGCAATTACAAGAAAAAATTTAAAAAGCCACAACCCACCCCCACCCCTATCCCCACTCCCTCTTTTAGTGGTATTTTAGTGAAAACCAGTTAGTACGGAGAGTCCCACAAGTTTTTGCACACTTACTGATCCTAAAAATTCAATCCGGTCTTTTTTTGGTACCTCTGCAAAATTTCCTACTAAAATAGGCTTAGTTTCCCTTGAAATCCAACAAATAAATGATCCACGTTTACTTGAGCGATATACCGGGGACATTGGAAGCTTGGAGAAGACAAAGTTTTGCTAATTTATAGTTTTAGGGTAAAAAAAAAAAAAGGTGTGTGTATCACTTAAGATTTTTTTTGTGTGCATTTCCCCTTTTTTTGGGGATCATTCCCAAAGATGATCACGAAATCCGTTTTCCAATTCGAAAACCGATCGGAAAAATCACTTCCCGGAAATCATTTTCCAGGAAGTGATTTTTCATTCATTGGCAAAGATCAATAATTTGGTGATCAGAAGTGATCACCAAATTTTGATCTCTGTCCCCATTTTTTTTCTAAGTCTTCGCTAAGTAGCAAAGACTTAGAAAAAATCCTATTTGTGAATGGAACTTTGAGTTCCATTCACAAAATGTATAGAAAAGCTGGCAGCTTGACAGCTTTTGCTATACCAGGGACTGCAGCATAATCTAAATGCAGTACCTCCACTAGACCACTAGGTGTCAGTCTTGCACCACTCTATGGGAAGACCCCGGTGAAGGAGGAAGTTCTGTGAGTCACCGGGGTCTCCCTTTCAGTCTTTAAGAGCTCCTCCTCACTTCCTCCTCGTGGGACCGGCTGACTCAGGAAAAGGTAGGGATATCTCCTGATCCCCCCCTCGAATTTGCACCAAACTGAGGGGGGGTCGAGGGGGCTAGGGGGGCAGTTGAATGCTGCCCCCCGATCGGCCCTAGCAGGGGGGGAAAAATTTTTGGGAGGGGGGAAGCCACAGATCGTATATTCACGATCTGTGGCAGTTTGAGCATTCACTGCACAGATCGTGAATATACGATCTGTGGCAGGGAAAGGGTTAATGGTTGATTATGGTAAGTAAAATAGAAAACAAAACTGGACCAACAGAAATATTGAAAATTACTGTTTTAAATAAATATAGGGGGAAATGCAATCCTGTAATTGTATGCAATGATGATTATATTATGTACAATAATATACTATGTATGCATTTTGGATTTAAAAAATCCTTGGGCTGCATAAAGTTAAACTAAATGGCTCTAGGTTAAGTGAATCCCTGTTGGAAAAGGGTTTTGGAGTTCTGGTGGATAACAAATGTATATGTAGCAAGCAGTGCCAGGCAGTAACAGCAGCAACAGCTACAGCTAGCACGATATTGTCTTGTATGGATACAAGGGAGAAAAATGTCATTTTCCCTCTTTAGGAAAGCGTCGGCAAGGCCATTGTTCACAGGGTTGAGTTGTGTGGATAATATCAAGCGGTTCCATTAAACAAATAAACTATATACAGTAAATAATAGTTGAGCTGTTGAGTTATTCAAAATAAAATAATTACCTGTGCAAGGGTTATTGTGAGTGCCACCTGTCTGCCCGGGGCCCACGCCGGTGGGTAAAATCTGGATGTAATTCTTGTGAGAGTGGGGGTCTTGTTGGGATTTAATGTTTGGGGTCAGATCAGGAGATTGATTTAGAGTTTTTTGGGGTACTCAATCCATGGGTTTCTGTGTCTATACATAAGTTTAAGATATGGTAGGTCGGTGTTAGTTTGATCCATGTTTTCAGTTTAGGGGCTTTGGTTGACATCCATCTTAGTATAATCCTTTTCCTTGTGTAAAATAGGGTAGCCTACAGAGAGCCAATTCCACACTAGACCAAATATCGTCCTCCAGCAGGCCACATAGGCAGGTTGAGGGCTGGAGTTGGATGGTGTGCGGTGTTAGGTTTTTCAAAAATTTAAGTTTTTTGCCCAGAATAGGGTTATTTTGGGGCACCCATATGAGATGTAGAAAGTCAGCACACACACTTGGGACATTTTGTGGCATTTGCATTGTTTGTGTTTCAGTTGTTTAGGAGTGTAGTAAGATTGGTGAATGATATTGAATTGGATTACCGTATATACTCGAGTATAAGCTGAGGTTTTTAGGTTTAAAAATCAACCTAAAAACCTTGCCTCGGCTTATACTCGAGTCAATAGTAAACTTACCTTCAATCCAGAAGCAGCCGCAAGTCAGGCCGGCAGTTCCCAGTAGTTCTTCACGGGTGCGTGGGTACTGGGAACTGCCGGCTCTGCACAGAGGTAGCGGCAGCGTGCAGAGAGGTAGCGGCAGCATGCAGAGAGGTGAAGACTGGTAAGTGAACTTACTTACTTACTCACCAGAAGTGGGGGGCTCTAGTGAGAGATGAAGACTGAAGACCAGGTACGGTAAGTGAGCTGGGGGGGGGGGCTGGGGGGACAGTATGCCATACAGTAACCCCCAATACCTTTCTACTATAGGTGGGTGGAAACTACAACTCCCAGCAACTAAAGCATGCTGGGAGTTGTAGTTTCCAAACATCTACAGTGGAAAGGTATTGGGGTTACTGTATACCCTTGGCTTATACTCGAGTCAATCATGTTGTTCTAATTTTGGAGGCAAAAATGGGTACCTCGGCTTATACTCGGGTCGGCTTATACTCGAGTATATAGGGTAGTTTATTGTTGGTTGCTGGGGAAGCTGTTGTGTGTGAGTTGTTTAGGTCTAGCCATTGTTCCTCAAGGAGTGGGCCTAGGGATGGGGACCACTTGGTTTTGATTGATTCCGTAGCGAGAACTGATTTGGTTGAGAGAAGGTATGTATATATTTTAGAGATCATACCTGTCACTCCCTGGGTGCATATACCGATGATGGGATGTTTCGATATTATATCGTAGGAGGTGGGGAAGCTAACCTTTAAAGCGTGGTATATCTGTAGGTAGCAGAAATGTGCCATGCTTGGGATGTGTGCAGTCTGTAGGTCAGTGAAGGGGATTGTTTGGTTATTGCGTACTAGGTTGCCCAGCGTTTGGATACCCCATTCTTTCCATTGTTTCTGTCCGGGTAAAGAGAGAAGTTCTGGGAGTAGTTTGTTGCCCCAAAGGGGGGGGTGTTCAAATGTTCCTTGTTTTTGTAGGAGAAGATTAGAGAGGAGCCATATTCTGGTGGATAGTTTATGTAGGGTTGTCGCAGCGCCTATTATATGTAGTTTGGGGGCTGCTAGGTAGGCCATATGTGAGGTATAAGGTGGTCATTAGATCAGAAGTATTGGGAGGGTTGAGGGGTTAACCCAGGTTTGTTTAAGTTGTGAGGCCCAGTAATACAGTTGCAGGTTGGGGAGGGCTAGTCCATCCATAGTTTTGGGAGCTTGCAATGTGGAAGTCTTTATTCTTGCTTTTTTGTTGTTCCAGATAAAGGATATAATCAGACTATTAATTTTCGTGACAAATGACTTTGGGATATAGACTAGGCTATGTTGGACCATGTAGAGGATTTGGGGCAGTAAGAAAATTTTGACCATTTGGACCCTTCCCCATAAGTTAAGTAGGAATTACTTCCGTCCGTAGGTTAGGAGGTGGGAGATATTTAGCAAGTAAAATTGCTGGGGTGATTGTCATTTTGATTCCATGGTATTTGAAGTGTTATATTATGGGGATAGAGTTTGGGAGTCTGTGTGCGTGGAAGAGATCCAGTGGGTACAAGGCAGATTTATCCCAGTTAATTTGGAGGCCTGAATGATTTGCGAATTCATTAATAAGTGTGAAGGCTGTTGTAAGAGATGTGGTGGGCTTTCCCAGATATAGGATTAAATCATCTGCATATAGGCCAAGGCGTTCCTCATGCGGTCCTACTCGGAAGCCTTGTATTTCAATATTGGATCACAAGGCAATAGCTAGGGATTCTATCGCAAGGGCGAAGAGATACGGGGAGAGTGGGCATCCCTGCCTTGTACCCCTCTGTAGTGGGAAGGTGTCAGATAGTGACCCATTAATGAGTGTTTGTGCAACTGGGTTGTTGTACAGAAGTTGTATCCACTTAATAAAGCCTTGTCCTATTCCCATAGGAAGGGCCATTCGAGGGAATTAAAGGCCTTACAGGCATCTAGAAGAGTGTATTATGCGTTCTCCGGTGTTGTCTTGGTTTGTTTGTGTTTGGATAAGGGTCCAGAGAATATTTATGGTTGTGGATTTAGAGAGCATAAATCCTGTCTGGTCAGGATGTATAATATCTATTATAACTTTTTAATTCTTTGCGTGAAGGCCTTTGCTAGAATCTTGTAGTCTTTTGTAAGTATGGATATTGGCCTATATGAGCCGCAATCTGGGGGCTTCTTATCTGGTTTGGGGATCATGTCTATCGTAGCTTTACATAATGAGTCGGGGGGGGTAATTAGTGTTATATGATTCGATGTACATCTCAAATAGTTGAGGGAGGAGTTCTGGGCATATCTTTTATACAGTTCGATTGGGAGGCCATCTGGTCCAGGGGTTTTGCCGTTGGGCATCTCTGAGATAGCTGAGAGAAGTTCTTCACTGGTTAGAGGGGCGTCTAAATCGATCCTCTGGGCTTGTGTCAGGGTGGGGAAGTGAAGTTGGTTTAAAAATTGGTTGTTTCTTGAGTGTACCAGACGGGAGGTGTATAGGGTACTGTAGTAGTTGTGGAAGGTAGAGAGGATCTGGGGGGGAGGTATGTACCAGGGTTTGTTGTGGGGTGAGAATACGGATTACGGTGTTTGACTGGGTATGATCTTTGACAAGAAAGGTTAGTAGTTTAGCAGATTGTCCACCGTTCACAAAGAAGTCTGATAAAGAATTGCTTGCGGTTGGCTTTCTCGATTTGTAAATTGTTATAGAGCCTTTGTTGCTGTAGTAGTGTAGTGGGGTGACTTATGTAGTTTCTCTCTGCTTGTATGAGTTGTTTGGCTAGGGAGTCTTCTGTGTTGCTGTGTGTTTCGCTTGATATAGGAGATGGTGGAGTGTAAGCGTCCCCTGAGGTATACTTTAAAAGTTTCCCATAGCAGTTTAGGGTTGTCGGCTGGCGTGGTTTGGGTAAGGAATTCTTCCAGTTGATCAGGGATTAAATCTGGGGTTGGAAATTGGGAGAGATAAAACGGGTAAAATTTCCATGGCTTCACAGAGTTTGTTGTGTTGGGGAGGTTGAGGTGGGCCAATATTGGTGAATGATCTGAAACTCCGTGTGGTAGGTGGGTTATATCTGATAGTAAGGCAACTGTTTTTTTGGATAGGAAGATATAGTCAATTCTGGATAAGGAGTTATAGGTTGGAGAGTGGCAAGTGAATTCGTTGTTATTAGGATGTCTGTGTCTCCAGGCATCTATTCATGACCATGTTTGGGTGAGGCATCCTAATGGGAAGTGTTGTGGGTGGGTTTTGTACCAGGGGTATGTAGGCAGTCCATCGCTGGACAGAACACAGTGTCGCCCATGTATATGAGATGAAAGTCTGGGAAATGGACAATTAGGGGAGCTATTGCTTTCATAATGTGTAGCCCAGAAGCTGGGGGGTTGTAGAGACCTAGGATAATTATTGGTGTGGTATCTATTTTGGTGGCAATAAAAATAAATCTGCCAAATGGGTCAGTTTTGACTAATAGAATATTGTATCTTAATGTTTTGCGGAAGAGGATGGGCACACCTCTGGAATAGGCTGAGCAGACACTGTGGTTTCTGCAGATATGTGGTGGTGGAGTGTAGTAGGTGGGTCTCCTGCAGGCACACTATGTCGGGTGAATGTCTGGTTAGTACATTGAATACTTGCATATGTTTGTCAGCGTGGTTCAAGCCTCTCACATTCCAGGATATTGGTTTTAAGGGGTTTTGTTGAGTCACGCATTGTCTAGATAAGTTGGGGGTGGGGAGTCCATCCCAGGCGCGGGGCCCTGGGCAAATGGGAGGCGGCGTCCAGGTTCCCTGAAAGGTAATATTGATAAAAACAAAAAGGAGATATTGTTCAACAGCCCCTTACAACATAAAAACAAACATATAACTTTTCAATAACTTATTTGCGGATCCAGGGATCCAATATCCCATACGTGACACAGTTGTGGGGGAACTGAGTATTTCTAAACTTAACCGTTTGGGGAGGAGTCTCCCGGCTGTCTTAATTTAAGGGATTGGGGAGTAATTGCATAGCAGGGTGGTGAAATTAATATATATGAGGTAGTTATTTAACACCTGGGATTTCATGGGTGATCGGGGATGATTATTAGCTCTCGTTTCATAATTATACTTTATAGATGTTTGTGAAGGTTCTCATTCATCCAGGTCATGGTATATCCGTTGTATTCAATTAGATCAACTGGACTTGAAATGTAGTTCTTGAAGACGTTTCGCTAGTCATCCGACTGGCTTTCTCAATTCAGAATGACTTGTACAAGAATCTGTGGCAATTATGTACCCTGGAAAATCCCAATTAGCATATCACAACCAGGTGTTAAGGGTGTGATTAGATAGTGGCTAAGAGGTGTTATAGGAACGCCCAGAGTAAGGTGTTAAAACAGCATTGTACATGGCAGACAGTTGGTGTCGAACCCCCCCACCTCTATTTAGGCTTGGTTTCTTTATTTTCACATAAATGGCCTCCTTAACACCTCTCTTGAACCAGTCACGTTCCTTTGCCAGTATGTTAACATTACAATCTTCAAAGGTATGTCCTTTATCCTTAAGATGCAGATACACGGCTGAGTCCTGACCCGAGGAATTGGCTCTTCTGTTCTGGGCCATACGTTGATGCAGTTGCTGTTTGGTCTCCCCCACATACAAATCAGAGCATTCTTCACTGCACTGCACTGCATATATGATGTCGCTTTTCTTGTGTTTTGGTATTGGGTCTTTCGGATGTACCAATTCTTGTCTTCAAGAACTACATTTCAAGTCCAGTTGATCTAATTGAATACAACGGATATACTTTATAGAGAAAGTAATAAATTAGCTGTGTTTCAGGGTAAAATCTTAATGGTGGGATAAGTATGCAGTTAGATCGGTTTCAATTTACATTTAACATTTCCCCTAACCCACCCACCCCAAAGAAGATAGAAATACTTTACTCTCGCTGGTTTGAGAGATTGTAGATCAGGAAAGATCATTTTAGAGTAGATGGATAGATCAAAGTCGTAAGGAAGGTGAGAATGGGATCGCGAAAGTTCAGAAAATAGGGGAAAGAGAACACAGATAAAGCTAAGCCCCTGGATCGCACTGTTCAATTTACCCCACGAACAAATACTACCCGGACAAAACTACTTCCTACAACAAACTTGTGCAGCTGCATGCAGTACATTGGCCCAGAACTGGAAGGGGCCCACACCAAACATGGACCAAATCTTGAGCAGCATATGGTGGATATACAGGAATGAACACCTCTGACACTCAATTGGAGATAAACCGATTAAATTCTACTCTATGTGGGAACCCTGGATCACACACATGGACATCACAATTTAACAAAAACAGAGGGGGGGCGCCGGGCACCTAACCAGGGTTAGGTGATCCAGAGGAGACCGGCCTTGTATAGGGATAGATTAAGTTCAGAATGAAGTAGAGAGGGGGATAGCAAAGATCGTAAGGAAGCGAGAAAAGCCCAGCACTTATTTAGTTCTACATATACTATAAGTTATATAAGCAGGGTAACATGTTATCAGAACAGTGCAATAAAGTATTTAGTAAGATCAGATATCTTATCAGATTATTATTGACAGATTAGTATCTTATTAGTATTGACAATCGATTGTCACACTGTGCTGGGCCTCTGAAGGGTCGTCTTCAAGGCCAAGACAATGTTTCTCTCGAGCTACGTAATGTGGCCCAGGGTCAGTCTCGGGTTACAAGGGTCCACTGTCTGCTGTGCTACATACCCTGGGTCATCCGATAGGGGGGACAAACAGGTTTAGTTCGTCCGGTGCTTCCCGGGTAGTTGATGTTCATATATTGTATTTTACTATGCAGTGGGCAGTTAGAGTGGCCTCCTGAGGCAGTTCTGTTCTTATAGATATCTCGGGTGGGGTGTATAGTGGGTTGATGCCCACGCTATGGGTGGTAGTCTCCAGGAGGTCCACGCATATGGGATCAGGTCAGGTAAGGGCCGAGGAGGCAGCGGTAGGTTCCTCTTTTTTTGTAGGTCCAGGGAGTAATCGGGGAAGAACATAATGGTAGAATTGTCTATGTATACATCTTTCTTTTGCCTGGCAAGTCGCAGGATAAGCTTTCAGGGCCAAATGTGCCCTTAAGCCAGGCGGTCGGGAAGGTTTCGGGGTCATTACCTTCGGGGCCCTCAGGCACCCCAATCAGCCGACCGTATTGCTGGTGGGATCTGTTCTCGAGGTCGTCAGCTCGGGCCTGTTGCACTTGTAGCTGTTGGCGAAGAGAGCTGACTTCCGACACTGTTCTCCAACTCGAAGACAGGTTGCCTGACTGTTTGTACAATGTGGCGCAGAAGGCTTGCATCTACTTTTACTTCCTCTACGAGGACTGTTAGTTAGGCCTTAGACTTTTGTATGGCGGCTAGGATCTGAGTAGACCTTGGCTCCGAGAGGGTTGGTTCTCCCTGAGTTTCTCCCTGCACGAGGGGCGAAGCAGGTTGGTCCGAGTCGAGGTCTGCCACATGGTGAGGCTGTGGGGATGCAGGAGCAGTTTTGCTATAGTTTTGTCTCGCTTGGCCGTGCTTCGTCATCCTTAGCATATTAGAGGTTCTTTGGGGGATTATTAGGCAATAGTGTCCAGTATAATATCGCTGGAAAGGTTTGTTGCCAGGAGAGCTGCTGTTCTCTAAGTGCAGTTCAGTAAGCCAACTTGGCCACGCCCCCTGTTGTTACCATGTTTAGTTTAAAATTGTTCTTTTTGAATTATATGTTCAAATGAGGTTTCAAAATCTGTTTTAATTGTTGACAATTCTTTAAAGAATCGGGGGTTTCTGGTGGAAAAAGATTTGGGGGTTCTAGTAAATAACAGACATAGCTGTATCAAACAATGCCAGATAGCAATGGCTAGAGCTAGCAAGATTGTCTTGTGTAAAGAGGGGAATAGAGTCAATGGAGAAAAATATTTTTCTCCCTTTTTTTTCAAGGCACTGGTAAGGCCTCATTTGGAATATGTGGTGCAATTTTGGAATCCTGTATACAAAAGGGATATCTTGGAAATGGAAACAGCTCAGAAAAGGACAACTAAAATGGTAAGAGGATGGAAGGGGCTTGATCAAATACGCAGGCAGATTTTAGTAAATAATAAGTAATAAGGGCTGTTTTTTCTTTTTTGTCTTCTTTTGGATCAAGTGTTAGGTAGGGTTAAAAGCGGAGGGTATAAAGGTTGTACAAGATAGACATATGTCTTTATTCAACCTCAATTACTATGTTACTATGTATTCCTTAGAAATTTGTGATTAATAAAAAATGATACTATTTTTTTTTTGTTCTTTAGTTGTAAAAAGTAAGGGTAAAGGAGCAGTGAAGGAGGTACTAAAAGGGCCCGAACTTTGCAAGGATCCAGCAATACTGGCAACCCATGCTATGGGGGTCAATATTTTCAAGACAGGACCTGATGTAAAGCTGAAAGAAGACTCTGAATATCCAGAATGGTAAGTGCAAATTACGCAAACTTTGGTTTGTAAAAACTATAGTCCAACAAAGAATATGTTTACAAAATATGTACATTGTGAATATGACATGATGTTTCAACTTAGAGCAATGATGCTGGAAAACCTTTGGCATTAAACTATTTCTGTAACTGTCTATGGATAATAGTTATATACTCCTTGTAGACTATATATTCGGAGGTGCACTCTAAAACCTGCGCTAAGACAGGTTACCATGTACAAACATTGTACATGGTTTCAGCTAATTATTAAAAGCACTTTAGTGGAAAAGGTATTTCTGTAACTGCCCATATTTTTTACTCTACCTATTTTTTGTGATTCCAGCAGACATGCCCAGTTTTTTGGCTTATTGTAGGAGCTTAGAGGCTTAGAAAGATTGGCCAGTTATTAATAAACCGTAGGACAGGGATACAGGCAGGAGAGAAAATTTGCACCTGATCCGTACCAAATTCTGGGAATGGGGTGTTTTCAAACTAAGCATCTCTAAATCTCATATATACTCCCCTCAAGCTATAGATTTGTGGCATCTACACACCTTAAAGAAAAACTAAAGTCTCCAGACATTGCCCCAATAGAAAGAGGACATTCACAAAGAAACATATCACCTCTCCCTTTGATGTGGATGCTGGGTGATTTAGGAAAATAATCTGTGGGAACAAGGGGCCATCTCCCATAATTCTTCTTATCTGGGAGCACCCAGCTAAGTGTACGCAGTACACTTCAAAGGAAGCTTCAGATTTTCTTTCTGGAAGCTGACCGCCAATCATGTTGCAGCTCAGAGTTCATCCCTCCCTCTGCACTAAAACTGCACTTCAATGTGTTCTGTGTCAAACACATTAGAAATGCTCCTGTGCCTAACAGTGATAAATGTCTTTGTTTTTCATAAAAAAAGAAAAGTAATCTTTGCAGTTTATTACTTTGCTAGCATGGCTGTAAGAAACTGAATATTAACATATAAAAAATAAAAGTAAGTATGGGGAATCGAACCTGCAACCTTCTATACTGTGTCTTGCTAAAAAGAAAGCCTTCTACCTCTATGCCACAAATGCTAATAGGGGGTTATCAGTAAATGTGGAATCTCTATATTTTGCTAGAAACAGAATAGGGAAAAAAATGTAAACCTGGAAATTTGAACCTGTGTGCCAATTGACTGTTTGTTTCCAAACCCAGCACTTTATCAGCACACCACCACTCCAGATGCAAAAGATACTAGTACATTTGAGTAAATGTCGGTAAAATCAGTCGACTGTTTTGTATTGCTCTAGGAAGGCTGTCTGCAATTTATGCTGGTTGCTAAATAAAAGGCAGTGCTGCTATATATAACGTTTGTACATATGTAGAAACTTAATATTTTTCTCGAAGCAAAAAGCAATAAACTTGGGCAGTAGACTGTTGCAATTTTTCATAAGGAAACCAGGGGATTTGACTTTTTGGGCTGTATGTTCCTCAAAACATGGCATTTACATGGTATGCCACCAGCAACCCAACAATGAATACAGGTACATTTAGAAACTTTATTTTTCGCTAGAAACAGAAGCAAGAGACTGAATCCTGGGGTCATGGGGCATGGCTCTTTGAGGCCAAGATGGGCTATGACATGGCTGGGCAAATCATGCAATTATTTAGGAGCCAGCTCCAAAAAGTTAGGAGCCAGCAACTTACCACCCAATGTCCTAGGAATGACATGTGACCCCCCTTCCAACCTAGCTCCACTCAGTCGCATTTAGCCCAATACACAAATACTACTAACTTAACCCTTTCACTGCCAGGAGATTTTAAATTTTTTTTTTGCGTTAACTGCCAGAAGAATTTTCAGGATTTTGCCCTCAATCGCTTTAGACTAATTTTACAGTAGGAAACCTTGCAGTAAATCAGGAATATTATACATTGTTTTTTTCAGCACAAAGTGTACTTTAACATGGTAACAGAATTTTTTAACTTTTCTGGACATTTTACTGGAACTATGGGTAAAATATGTAAAAAAAATGAAAAATGTGCAAATTTTCATGGATTTTTCCCATTTTTACTTATAGTTATCTTAAGGTTACACACAAAAATCTCACTGTTTCTAAAAGCTCTGATACTCCCGAGTACAACGATACCAGATATATGTAGGTACCCGACTTTTCCTGTACAGGAGACCCCCCCAAACTAAAACTGCACCTTCAAGAATATTACACCAAATTAAAATGTATAACCACTACTAACAGTTAACATAGAATATCTTCCAAATTAACTAAAATATCCCCACAAGTGAGAGATTTTTAGAAACTACATACCCACAAGATTTTACGAGTGAGGTAAGTTTTGATCAAAATGCAGATACCCGGACGCAGCTCTTCGTCCAATTGTAAGTTATTTTCTCACATTTTCCTTTTTTTCCTCAACTGTAAAATCAGAGACAAAATCAAATGCAAATTTCAGCTAAAAACTGTGGAGGAAAGTTCAAACGCATCTCAATTACGAAAGCCTAACCCCTCCCGAATAAAACGGTATGCCACATTCATGGGTCTACCCAGAGACATGGCTACCAACTAACCCAGAGCGTGACCAGTGCCAAATGTCAGTAGCAGCAAAAAAAAAAATTAGCCAGTTTTGTATTTGAACAGTCTGCAGTTTTTCCACAAAACACCACCCCAACTCAGAAATACCCCCCACAAACTATATATTCCTGAAATCTACACACCTTCAGCTATGTAACGCTGTAGTTCGTTCATTCATACCATCAATGGTGTGGGCGCAGTTCTTCGTAGAAGTTTGCACTTTTACCAGATTTTCCAAAAAAATGAACATCAAACAACATTCAAAAAGGTAGAAATCATGCCAAAACCCCATGGAATGTAAAAAAAAGTTACCAAATATCAATCTCCCCAATATCCTGAATCAAACGGTATGCCATATGTGTGGTTACACACGCGGACGTGGAAGTGAAAAGCCACAAAGTGAGACAATGCACGATGGCTCAGAAACGGCAAAAATATTTAGCTAACTCCGAATATGGACAGTCTGCAGTTTTTTCAACAAAACACCCCCGTAACTTAGAAATAACCCCCACAAACTATATATTCCTGAAATCTACACACCTTCAGCTATGTAACACTGTAGTTTGTTTATTCATACCATCAATGGTGTGGGCGCAGTTCTTCGTAGAAGTTGCATTTGTCTGAAAAAATGAACAAAAAACAACTTCAAAAGGTAGAAATCATGCCAAAACCTCATGAAATGTAAAAAAAAGTTACTAAATATCAATCTCCCAAATGTCCTGAATCAAACGGTATGCCATATGTGTGGTTACACACGCGGACGTGGAAGCCAAAAGCCACAAAGTGAAACAATGCACAATTGCTCAGAAACAGCAAAAATATTCAGCCAAATCTGAATTTGAACAGTCTGCAATTTTTCCCCACAAAACAACCCCCACAAACCATATATTTCTCGAATCCACACACGTTTATCTACGAAATTCTGTAGTTTGTTTATTCGTACCATCAATAGTGTGGGCGCAGTTCTTCGTAGAAGTTCGCAGTTTTAGCAGATTTTCTAAAAAATTTGAAAAAAAAAACTCTCAAAAGGTAGAAATTATGCCAAAATCCCAAGTAATGTAAAAAAAAGTTACCAAATATCAATCTCCTAAATGTCCTGAATCAAACGGTATGCCCTATGTATGGTTACACACGCAAATGTGGAATCAACTAGCCACAAAGTGAGCCAATGAACAATGGCCCAATTACAGCAACTTTTCAGATTTGTCAGACTAAACACCCCTCTATATTAGAAATACCCCCCAAAACTATATATTCTTGGAATCTACACACCTTCAGCTACACAATAGTGTGATTCCATTATGCATACCACCAATGGTGTGGGCGCAGTTTGATGTAAAATTTCGCTTTTTTACCAGATTTTCAGGAAAAATTTATTAAAATACAATTCAAAGTTAAAAATCATGGCAAATTTCCATATCATGTAAAAAAAACTTGTCAATTATCAATCTTCCAAATGCCCTGAATCAAACGGTATGCCATATGCATGGATGTACACAGGGACGTGGCCACCAACTAGCTCAAATGGGACGCATGCACAAGTGTAATTACAAGAAAAAATCAAAGTGCTCTGTAATTTGAACAGCCTACACTTTTTCCAAGGAAACAGTCCCGAAACATGGAAATCCCCCCCACAAACTATATATTTTTTGGAATCTACACAACTTCAGCTACATTACGGTGCCATGCTTTCATACATACATGAAGAATTCCAGACCCAGTAATCCAAAGAACTCCGTGTTCTTAGGAGGTTTTGTGAAAAATAAAGATGATTCAAGGGTTGAAATCCTACCTAAACCAACTTGACAAGCAAAAAAACTCACTAAATGTCCATCTCCCACATATCCTGCATCAAACGGTATGCCATATGTGTGGGTGCACACAGAGACGTGGCCACCAACTAGCTCAAATGGGACACATGCACAAGTGTAATTACAAGAAAAAAATCAAAGTTCTCTGTAATTTCAAACAGCCCCAAAACTTGGAAATGCCCCCCACAAATAAACCCCCCCACTAAATATCACTCTCCCACATGTTCTGAATCAAATGGTATGCCATATGCGTGGATGTACAGAGACGTGGCCACCAACTAGCTCAAATCGGACGCATGCACAAGTGTAATTACAAGAAAAAAAATCAAAGTGCTCTGTAATTTCAAACAGCCCCAAAACTTGGAAATGCCCCCAACAAATAAACCCCCCACTAAATATCAATCTCCCAAATGTTCTGAATCAAACGGTATGCCATATGCGTGGATGCACACAGAGACGTGGCCACCAACTAGCTCAAATGGGACGCATGCACAAATGCAATTACAAGAAAAATCAAAGTGCTCTGTAATTTGAACAGCCTACACTTTTTCTAAGGAAACAGTCCCGAAACATGGAAATTCCCCCCACAAACTATATATTTTTGGAATCTACAAACCTTCAGCTACGTTACGATGCCATGCTTTCATACATACATGAAGAATTCCAGACCCAGTGATCCAAAGAACTCTGTTTTTAGGAGGTTTTGTGAAAAATAAAATAAAATGATTCAAGGGTTGAATTCCTACCTAAACCCTTTTGACAAGCAAAAAACCCACTAAATGTCAATCTCCCACATATCCTGCATCAAATGGTATGCCATATGTGTGGGTGCACACAGAGACGTGGCCACCAACTAGCTCAAATGGGACGCATGCACAAGTGTAATTACAAGAAAGAAATCAAAGTGCTCTGTAATTTTAACAGTCTTACACTTTTTCAAAGGAAACGGCTCTGAAACTTAGAAATACCCCACACAAACTATATATTTTTGGAATCTACACACCTTCAGCTTCGTTACGGTGCCATGCTTTCATATATACATGAAGAGTTCCAGACACAGTACTCCATAGAACTCTGTGCTTTTTAGGAGATTTTGTAAAAAATATAATAAGGTGATTCAAAGGTTGAAATCCTACCTAAACCCACTTGACAAGTAAAAATAAAAAACCACTAAATGGCAATCTCTCACATGTCCTGAATCAAACGGTATGTCATATGCGTGGGTGCACAGAGACATGGCCACCAACTAGCTCAAATGGAACACATGCACAAGTCCAATTACAAGAAAAAAATCAAAGTGTTCTGTAATTTGAACAGCCTAATCAACTTGGAAATACCCCCCACAAACTATATATTTTTGGAAGCTACATACCTTCAGCTTCGTGATGCTATCATGCTTTCATATATATATGAAGAATTCCAGACGCTGTTATTCATAGAACTCCGTGCTTTTAGGAGATTTTGTGAAAAAATAAAATAAGAGGACTCAATGGTTGAAATCCTACCTAAACCCACTTGGCAAGTAAAAAAACCCACTAAATGGCAATCTCCCACATGTCCTGAATCAAACGGTATGCCATATGGGTGGGTGCAAACAGAGACGGGGCCACCAACTAGCTAAAATGGGATCCATGCGCAATTGCAATTACAAGAAAAAATTAAAAAAGCCACAACCCACCCCCCACCCCTATCCCCACTCCCTCTTTTAGTGGTATTTTAGTGAAAACCAGTTAGTACGGAGAGTCCCACAAGTTTTTGCACACTTTACTGATCCTAAAAATTCAATCCGGTCTTTTTTTGGTACCTCTGCAAAATTTCCTACTAAAATAGGCTTAGTTTCCCTTGAAATCCAACAAATAAATGATCCACGTTTACTTGAGCGATATCACCGGGGACATTGGGAAGCTTGGAGAAGACAACGTTTTTTGCTAATTTATAGTTTTAGGGTAAAAAAAAAAAGGTGTGTGTATCACTTTAAGATTTTTTTTGTGTGCATTTCCACTTTTTTTTGGGGATCATTCCCAAAGATGATCACCAAATCATCTTTGGGAATGATAACGAACTTGGAATACGGGCATAAATGCCCGTTTTCCAATTCGAAAACCGATCGGAAAAATCACTTCCCGGAAATCATTTTCCAGGAAGTGATTTTTCATTCATTGGCAAAGATCAATAATTTGGTGATCAGAAGTGATCACCAAATTTTGATCTTTGCCCCCATTTTTTTTCTAAGTCTTCGCTAAGTAGCAAAGACTTAGAAAAAATCCTATTTGTGAATGGAACTTTGAGTTCCATTCACAAAATGTATAGCAAAGCTGTCAGCATGACAGCTTGTGCTATACAGGTACTGCAGCATGATCTAAATACAGATCATGCTGCAGTACCTCCACTAGACCACCAGGGAAGACCCCGGTGAAGCAGGAAGCTCAGTGATGTCACCGGGGTCTCCCTTTCCTGGAAGAAGATTTCCTCCTCTCCTTCTCCACGTGGGACCGGCTGCCGGGCTGCAGGTAGGGATATCTTCCGATCCCCCCCTCGGATTTGGACACAACCGAGGGGGGATCGAGGGGGCTAGGGGGGCAGTTGAATACTGCCCCCCGATCGCCCCTAGCGGGCTGCAATTTTTTTTGGGGCCACTTAAAGCCACAGATCGTATATTCACGATCTGTGGCAGTTTGAGTATTCACTGCACAGATCGTGAATATACGATCTGTGGCAGGGAAAGGGTTAAAGGAATTGTACATTGAAAAAATGACTTCCATTTCCAGTAACTTTCCCATTACCAGTAACTTTCCCAGTGCCAGCAGACTTTCCCATTACCAGTAACTTTTCCAGTGCCAGCCCCCCACAAACTATATATTTTTGGAATCTATACACCTTCAGCTACACAATGGAGGGGTTCCTTTATGCATACCATCAATGGTGTGGGCGCAGTTTCATGTAAAATTTTGCTTTTTTACCAGATTTTCAGGAAATTTTAAAAAAAAATACAATTCAAAGTTAAAAATCATGGCAAATTTCCATGTCATGTAAAAAAAACTTGTCAATTATCAATCTTCCAAATGCCCTGAATCAAATGGTATGCCATATGCGTGGATGCACACAGGGACGTGGCCACCAACTAGCTCAAATTGGACGCATTCACAAGTGTAATTACAAGAAAAAAATCAAAGTGCTCTGTAATTTCAAACAGCCCCAAAACTTGGAAATGCCCCCCACAAATAAAACCCCCAACTTTGGAATCTACACAACTTCAGCTACATTACGGTGCCATGCTTTCATACATACATGAAGAATTCCAGACCCAGTAATCCAAAGAACTCCGTGTTTTTAGGAGGTTTTGTGAAAAATAAAGTAAGATGATTCAAGGGTTGAAATCCTACCTAAACCCGATTGACAAGCAAAAAACCCCACTAAATATCAATCTCCAACATGTTCTGAATCAAACGGTATGCTATATGTGTGGGTGCACACAGAGACGTGGCCACCAACTATCTCAAATGGGACGCATGCACAAATGCAATTACAGGGGGGATCGAGGGGGCTAGGGGGGCAGTTGAATACTGCCCCCCGATCGCCCCTAGCGGGGTGCAATTTTTTTCGGGGGACTTAAAGCCACAGATCGTATATTCACGATCTGTGGCAGTTTGAGTATTCACTGCACAGATCGTTAATATACGATCTGTGGCAGGGAAAGGGTTAAAGCATATCACATCAATTTCCCCTTTAACTTTAAAGAGTATAACATCAACTTCCCCTTTAATAATGGGGTACAACATCTCACATTCATTTATTTTTCAGGGTCAACAAAAATTTAGATAAATTGCAATATCCCCTTTATAGTGCCTATGTTGCACAACAACAATCCCTACATTTAAAAGTACTGCAATTGATCAAATTAAATTATTGACATACAATTTCCCCCAGAAAACATAATTCAGATGCCACACTCACATAAAATGTATGCTTGCAAAAAAGAAAAACACTTTGAGGCCGATTTACTCAGAGACGCTGGGCAAATATATGGAGTTTAAGTCACACTAACCGTTTTTTAGAGGGTTTTTTTATAGAGGGTTTATGTTTTTAGAGAACTATGCAGACTTTCCTGACGACTACAGGCTCTTTAGTAGGGATGGGTTGCACATTATTGATGATGTTTCACTTGTTTAGGGGGAGGTAGAAGCTTGAGGGTTGAAGGTAATTTTACATTGTTTGTCAATCTCACTGAGGTAGATTGTACAGGGGTAAGTCGGTGCAGATGAGCCTGTTTTGGGAGGAAAGAGGTCAGGAGCTCGTATAGATGATAGGGAGGCATGTGTATCAAATTACAGGATCATAATCTAAATGAAGGTTAACAACTGTGAGAAGCCTGTCTGAGAATAGGAAATAATGGCTTTGACTGAAAAGTATGGTGTAATGGGTATAGCAGAAACATGGCTAAATAATTATCATGACTGGGCTATACATTTAGAAGGATACTACTTGTTTAGGCATGATAGAAAAAGAGGAGGCAATATGGGTGGAATTGGTCAACAGGAATGGGGGTAAAGTTATTGTTGGTGTCTGCTATAAATTGCCAAAGGCTAGCAAGTAAGTTAGCTTCAAATGCAGCTGTTGCAGAAGTTTTGGGAAAGCTTTTATTATGGGGGACTTTAGTTAGTAGTGGAACTGCCAACACAGTAAAGTGGTATGGGTTACTAAATTTACTTCATGAACATTTTCTCTTAGATGGTTGTAGTTTCTACTTGAAAAGGTACTCTGTTGGATCAGGTAATATCTAATAACACAGAATATATTATCGGGCTTCTTTTCTAATGAAAAGCTGCCCTTTTAAATAAAAAAAAGTGTGCTGGGAGCGCTCAGGGAACACCATTCAGGTGCCTCCCTTGCCCTGTATCACTGGCAATTTACCTCTGTATTTTTGTTCCCCTGCAAAGCCGCAGCGGTAATGGGAGTCCCCGTAACTTCAGAGGACTTCCTCTGATGCTAGGGACCTTCTCTGGTCATCCAAACAGACCTGGTGGTCTAGTAAAGGAAGTGAACTTGCGATCAGCACTGATCGCAAATTCACTTCCTGCTATAGTAAACCGGTGTTAAACTGAACACCAGCTTACTACAGTATTTGTAAATGGATCAGAGATCCATTCACAAATAGACCTTCCCTGGTGATCCAGTGTAATGTACTTAACTGCGATCTCCATTCAGATCACAGTTCAGTACCTGCTATAGCAAGCTGTCAGTGTGACGGCTTACTATAGTATTTGTGAATGGATCAAAGAGATCCATTTAACAAACAGTGGTTGAGTGGAGGTACTGCACTGTGATTAGCAGGAGAGGACTGGCCCAGTAGGCTGAGGGGCAAATGCCCCCTGGGCGGGTCGCCAATGTCAAATTTGGGCTGCCATAGAAGCTCTTAGTAAGATACATGTTTAAATGGCACCATGCCTACCTCAGTGTTAGCCAGACCTCCAGTTCATTAGCCAGTGTTACATCAGCCCTCCAGATCATAAGCCAGTGTTAGTCAGCCCTCCAGTTCATTAGCCAGTATTACGTCAGCCCTCCAGATTATTAGCCAGTGTTACAGCAGCCCTCTAGATTATTTGCCAGTGTTATTCAGCCCCCAGTTCATTAGCCAGTGTTAGTCAGCCCTCCAGATCATTAGCCAGTGTTAGTTACCTCTCCAGTTCATTAGCCAGTGTTACGTCAGACCTCCAGTTAATTAGCCAGTGTTATGTCAGCCCTCCAGATCATTAGTCATTGTTAGTCAGCCCTCCAGATCCTTAGTCTGTGTTGTCAGCCCTCCAGATCATTACCCAGTGTTGTAAGCCCACCAGATCTTTACCCAGTTTTATCAGCTCTCCAGATCATTAGCCAGTGTTTACAGCTCTCCAGTTGATTACCCAGTGTTAAGTCAGCCCAGTGTTATGATCTGGTTATCTAAACCACATCATACACTTAAAAATGTTGCATATAAAATGAGAATAGTTGTCTTAAAAATGGGCATAACTGAAACAAAATGTGCGTGTGACCTTGGTAAAGTGGGCGTAGTCAAACATTTTATGATCTACCATCAAAGGGTCATTTGCTTGTATTTGCCACCCAGGCCAAAAGGTCCCAGTCCTCCCCTGGTGATCAGCCGTTTGATCACAGTTCACTACCTTCTATACAGTAAGCTGCCACACTGACAGCTTACTATAGTGTTTGTTAATAGGTCAATGAGATCCATTCACAAATAGAGTCTTTGCTAATGAAAAATAAAAATGCACAAATCAATATTAGGTGATCTTTGCCAATGAAGGAAAAAATTACTGCCTTTTTAGAA
This sequence comes from Hymenochirus boettgeri, assembly GCA_019447015.1. Classification (NCBI taxonomy): domain Eukaryota; kingdom Metazoa; phylum Chordata; class Amphibia; order Anura; family Pipidae; genus Hymenochirus; species Hymenochirus boettgeri. The sequence goes on from CM033477.1 coordinate 84,464,010, forward strand.
AGTGATATTTCTGTTCGGCATTGATGCCTGTATTCCAACTTCGTTATTATTACCAAAGATGACCATTAGATCATCTTTGGGAAAGATTAAAAAAAATTAAAGTTAAACACATTTACGAAAAAATCTTCAAGTGTTTTTTTTTACAATAAAATGATGAAAACTGCACTTTTCCAAGCTGCACAAAAACTTCCCACGTTGCACTAAAGTCCCAGAGGAATAATCATAAGTAAATGCAGATTAGATGTCCACCGATTTTAAGGGAAACAGCCTCACTTTTCACTGGACAAAAAACCAGGGGGAAAAATTGGCTCCAAAAATTCACGTAAAACCAATGCCAAAATGTTTAGCGAACAATTGTGTTTTGTGTGAGGTATGACATTTTTTTGGTATGAAATTTTTGCTATTTAAATCAATTTGACACTCTGATATTACACTGGTAAGTAAGTAAACTTAACTAGCTGGGTACCTATTTTACCATTTTATGTGTAGTTTTTTAGCATTCTCTGTGCTATGGCACAAATCCTATGGCATTTCTATTAAAATTCTCTTCTTCTTTACTTTCCACATTAAAGGAAAACTACAACCTCATAAGAACATCTTTTAGAAAGAATGGCCTCTTTAAAATGTTGATGTATCATACTTTGTCCTATGAATTCATTACTGTATGCCTGCTATGCTTCTGGAGGCCTCGTTGAAAGTGAGCAATTTAGAAACCTGTACTGAGCCTGTACTGAGCCTGGGCATGCTCAGAAGAGGCAGCGAGTGAATTAACATTTAGTCATTGGCTGTGATGTCAACTGTCAAATCCATAACTGACAGTTGCTAACTGGTAGAACCAGGAAGCAGAAACGGGCAACAGGACATTGTGCAGGATTTCAGATTAAATTTATATATTTTAGATTTCAAACTATTACCGTTTAGGGTTTTGGTGGGTAATTTACCTGTATGTAAGTAAACTTGCCCTTTAACCACTAGTGTCTCTTTCCCAGTTAGTCAACTGTTCATTTGTTCTATCTATCTATCTACTGTATCTATCTATCTATCTATCCATCTATCTGCCTACTTGTGCCCCCACCCCCTTATAAAGTTTGAATTTACCAAGTGTTTAGCCATGGTCACAACCGGAAGCCACACTCACAACCAGAAGCCACGCCCACATCCTGAAGCCATGCACACTTTACCGCGTCTGCGGTGGAGCATTACTCATGCCACAGTGCCTTTTTACAAAAAAAAGTGCCTTTTTACAAACTTTGACTCGGGCGCTAAAATACAATAATTAAATATTGTCATTTTATGTTTTCAAAAGGAAAAGTGCACTGGGTTAACAAATACTTTTCTTTTCAGGAAAGCAATTTTTCCCTGGATAAAAAAAAGCAGTATATGCTTAGTTAAAGATACTGAACAGAAGTAGACTGTTTTTAAAGGGGTTTCTAACCATTTCACATCTAACTTTATACACTTGGAAAATAAATGTAAAAAAAACTCTTAATTCTGATGTAATGTCAGACACACAGACATCAGTTAAGACTGGAAAAAAAGAAGTTAAGTCTTCAAGTTCAGAAAGGATTTTTCACTGTAATAATGGTAAAAAAATAGGGAACTGTCTTCCACTGGATGTGGTGATGACAAGTAGATTAGAAAAGAAAGAATCTTGCATGTTACTGGTATTGATACATTAAGTTGATCCAGGGATTTTTCTGAATGGACACAGGAATTTGTTTACCCTTTATACTGGTTTTTTTCTTTCGCTTTCTCTGGAAATGTGGGTATTGCTGTGTAGATTGAACTGGGGCGTATGTCTTTTTTCAACCTCATCTATCTATCTATCTATCTATCTATCTATCTATCTATAGAAGTAGACTGTTTTTAAAGGGGTTTCTAACCATTTCACATCTAACTTTATACACTTGGAAAATAAATGTAAAAAAAACTCTTAATTCTGATGTAATGTCAGACACACAGACATCAGTTAAGACTGGAAAAAAAGAAGTTAAGTCTTCAAGTTCAGAAAGGATTTTTCACTGTAATAATGGTAAAAAAATAGGGAACTGTCTTCCACTGGATGTGGTGATGACAAGTAGATTAGAAAAGAAAGAATCTTGCATGTTACTGGTATTGATACATTAAGTTGATCCAGGGATTTTTCTGAATGGACACAGGAATTTGTTTACCCTTTATACTGGTTTTTTTCTTTCGCTTTCTCTGGAAATGTGGGTATTGCTGTGTAGATTGAACTGGGGCGTATGTCTTTTTTCAACCTCATCTATCTATCTATCTATCTATCTATCTATCTATCTATACTTTTCAGGAAAGCAATTTTTCCCTGGATAAAAGAAAGCTCTCTTATAAACTGGGATGAAACAGTATATGCTTAGTTAAAGATACTGAACAGAAGTAGACTGTTTTTAAAGGGGTTTCTAACCATTTCACATCTAACCTTGGAAAATAAATGTAAAAAAAAACCTTAATTCTGATACTCAAATACTATAATTTACTTTACTAAAACAGAGTGAGATCCTACAGTGGTTCTTAAAAATAGATTCTCAGGTATCCCACCTCTCCTGGATTGTCCGGGAGTTTTCCTCATTCTGGGGTTGTCTCCTGCATTCCCACAAGACCACTCCAGATTCCCGTGACTGAGAGACTTTAGTCTCCTCTTCAGTCATGCCCCTTTTCTCCAGCCACGCCCCCAGAATGCCCTAACCCTGCCTCCTTCCACCCCTAGGGCACTAGCCACGCCTCCGTGTGACTTCACATCCTGCCCCCACGTGATATCACGCCCCTTCGCCACCCCACCCCCCTTTCCTACCCTTCCCAGAAGTCTAAAATGGCAGGTTGGGATGTCTGGATTCTTAAAGGGCATGTCCACCCCCAAAACTAAAATTTAACCCCTTACTGGCCACATCAAGTAGTTTAAAACAATCCTTACCTTACATTCCTGCTCAAAATAGTTCCCCTGCTGTGCCCCTCCAAAGTCCAGGAAACTGCTGTGTAGGAGCAGTGTGTGACTCATGCTGTGCCTGAGACTTCCTCAACCTCATCAAGGTTGAGGCATGCTCAGTGCAGCCCTCCCTGCCTCTCAGCCAATCACGGACGCGGCTGCCGGTCCCGCCCCCTGCTTTCAATTCCATGCAAGCAGAGGGCCTGAACACTGCAGCGGAGGAGAGAGGGCAGGTAAGTAAGAATCGGGGGACTTTCTAACAATTATATTAATGCGGTTGGGGCTGGGGGAGCATGCCCTACCGCATATCAAAAGTTAAATTTCGGGGTGGACATGCCCTTTAACTTTCTGTTATGTGTCTCACCTTCCCTTTACTGGTCTTATTGTTTTCTTCTTCCAGGTTTGGCAAAGACCCAGTCTGTATTTCCTCAAACCCCTCTTAGATGTTTGATTTTCTTAGCCTCTGTGCTAGTGGGGGATGTTCTGTGCTCGGCATTGTAGGGTTCTAATTATCTAAAGTGTGGTGTGAGTCAAACATCAAGTACTGCTCTCTGTGGATTGGTTTCCATTTCATCCAGCTTATCTTTATTCAATCCAAGAAAACCAGTGCGTTCTTTAGTGCATCTTTTCATATATATATATATCTAATGTTTTGTGAAGGATTGTAATTCTTTTTTATGAAATTTAACCCATGTGTCATATGCATATCTGGACCTGAGGCAAACCCCTTTAAAGTATGAATAGCATTTGTTTCCATTTCATCCATGTAAAGATGGCGTTAAGATGGCGGTGCATGTTTCATGTGAGGCTTGAGTCTGCTATCTTCTACAATACCATCTACAATGTTCTCTACTACACCTTATAAATACTTTTCTAACCTGTCAGCAGTGGATTCTTATTGCGTTAGTCCTCCTGTTGAGTCTGCTCGTGACCGTGTTCAATGCTTTGGTGCAGGGGACTGGGCATTGGGCTGGGTATTAGAGCTGTTAAATCCGTTGCTCAGTGAGGAAAAAGTAGAGGTGGTGATCTATGTATTTTTACAAAGATTAACTGTTGTGCTGATTCATCCATTATAATTTCCTTCCCTTGGAATACATGGGATGTTTCTAATTCCAATCATGATCTTTTTGCACAGTTTCCATCAGGCAGACAATATAGGAAGCTTGAGGCAGAACAACAAGAATATTTAGGAATAGTTTTTACCTGTCAGCTCCATCTTTATTAAGTTCCATTGCATTTTTTTTGTCTTTACATCTCATATCTGTAAAGAATCCAAATCATCAGTGAGGTGCAACCCATCCCTATTAAAGAGTCTGTAGCTGACAGAATAGTCTGCCCAGTTCTCTAAGAACCCAAACCCCTCCTCCTTACAACCTCTAAGCCACCCATTAATTCTCCTAAGCTCCCGCTGTCTCCCTAGTATAGCTCGTGGCAGCAGATTACCCTATCCACCTTTCTTATAATGGAGTCCTATACCACTACCAGCTGCCTAGCCTTTTATGTCCCAAGTTCTTCCTCCCTTGTATTAGAGATGCTGGTCCCGTGGGTGCTCTAATGATTGGCTTTCTCCATACATGCTACTTCTGAGCTGTCCTCCTCTGACTCTTCACTTAAGAAAGGACTTTCACTTTAATCTGCTGGGTCCTAACTTTTAACCTTTTTTGCCTTATTAACTTTTTAGGAGACATATCTCTCAAACTTTTACTTTCTTAGTATTAGCCTTTAATGAGATGAAAATCCCTGCTGTTCTCTCGCTTGATTTCTTGGGACTAAGGGCTGGACCTTAATCGGAGCGCTAGCGCTCCACTTTCCCCCCCCCCCATCGCATGTGCTCTGATCGCGAAACATTGAGCGATCATTTATACATGCGCTTCCATGCGCAAGGGTATACCAAATTGCAAAAGAAGGATCCTGCACACCTAAACCATAGACAAAACGAAGGAATATATGCTGGGTGCTCCAGCACTGCAGCCAGCAGTAGATGCAAATGGAGATAAATGTAGCTGGGCACACCAGCCTTAACAATCAACTTCTTTTATTGTGACGTTTCGGAACCTGTCTGGTTCCCTCTTCAGAAAAACTATTATATCCGTGCACAAGTGACTGGCAGCCAATCACAGATGCGGCTGCCGATCCGGCCCCTTTCTTCTGCTACCTGTTAGCAGAGAACCGGAGACGACAGCCACCAGAGCAAAGGGTTGTAAAGTATGATTCGGAACCATTTATTACAGATCTAAATCAGCAGTTTGGGTTGCGCAATGGAGAGCTTTAATATACCAAAAGTTTTTTTTTAGGGTGGATATGCCCTTTAAATTCTTTGATACTCCAATGGATGCATGCACCTGGCTGGATTCTCGGTGAAGGGTAAGGCAACATCTATACACTTATCCCACTAATGTTGGAAAACCCCACTTCCATAACCATTCACTCAACCTAATTACCCCTCACCCCTCTGAGATATCTCCTGTTAAATTACCACCATCGATCCAGTCAGGTCACTGAGTATTACATGAGGACACAGAACAACTACCCCCACAACCTATTAATTGGAGATACCCAATGTAAGAATATAATCCAAATACAGGGGAAATATGTGAACGCACCCCTACACCAGATATATGGACATGACACTCCAATAATTCTGGATAAACAATCTGGAGTCATGACATCACATGTGGATTAAGGTATATAATGAAACCCCACCAAATTTATATATCCCTCTTAACTTATCCAGGGACAAATTTTGTACCATGGGCAAATGTACCCATTGGACACTAACCTTATATATATGCCAAGACTATACTATACCAAATCAGCTAAGGTGACCCCCCTTTTAAAAATCTAAATCTACTTTCAACTATACTATAGTAAGGTAACTGGTTTCTTTGTTTCCTTTTTTTTTCCTTTTTCCTTCTCTCTCCTTCTTCATTGCAACCTAACCAATGATGAAACAATATACTGTACTGTTAATAAATACCGATTCTCCTTTATTTTATCTGCTCCCCTTTTAGATAATAGATTTGCTTATATGTAATTAATAATATTTTGCATGTATACTAAACCATATTACTGGTATTCAGTTTTATTGAAGAATGGGAGGTAAAGGAGCTGTGTCTAACCTCCCGTTCTTCAATAAAAACTGCAGGAGCCAGGAGAAAAAAGCTACTTACCCAATCGCTCGCTCCTCTGCTGTGTAGTTTGACAGGTCCAGACGGACTATGTCTTCTATGCGCTTACCTTCTCTCCTGACTCCTGCAGGTTTTATCAATCCTCCTCAGTAAGAAATTAAGATATTCCATTCAGGAAGTTAAATTGGACAGACGGGGACAATATGTTTGTGTAGCTCTCACTATAGACACAACACAATGGCCCATATTTATAAAGTGCCCTATCGCAATTTAGTGCTATTACTTGTTATCAATTATGTACAACAGTGACGGTAAATGTACGGCTGCGGTCATACATTTTCACAGAACGTTCATTAATTAACAAGCATTCCGTCATAGAATACCATGCAGTCGTAAAATACCGTAATGGTATTCTATGGGGATCGTAAATCTACGATCAAAGTATAGTAGATTAGTATCTACTATAGAAGTAGAAGTTAGCATAAAGACATTGCACACATACAAGATCCATAATCCAAATCGAAAAACCTAAGACCATATTAGTATACTCTTCTATCACTTATGGAATATAACCATATCAATATAAATCCAAAAGGCAAATATATTTAGATTCTGACAATTGTAACATCAAGTCTAGAAGGGACCTATATAGCCCGGGAAAACTGATACTGACTAAAGCCAGGATTGGTGAATCCTAATAATGATACCAATATGATACTAATATTAGTATTAATAAATACTTATCATCACAGGTCCGAAAACCAGAGTTTCCCAAATAAGGTTATAGGAGAGTAACTATTATATCTAGAAACTAGGATTTCCAAACCCAAATAAGATACAGCATTTGAGAGCATTGGATTAATTCATGGGACTTGTATTTGGAACAATGTTGGAAATTTAAGGAACTTACCTCTAAAGATTTTGGAGACAATTTTTGCTCAATTTATTATTTTTAAGTCTAACTCTCTATGTACTCTACTCTACTTAATGAATCATGTGCCTTTATTATTCATTCTTTTGTTCCTTAGTGCATAATATGTATGTACCCTATATCTTAAGTTATATATATACTTAGAGTAGGTTTGAGACTTTGTTAACTTTGTTGCCATTTATATAGTATTTGGCATATAGTTGTTGGCATACATAGTATTTGGGGAAGGTTACCTTCATAAGCATTGGGAACATGTCTACTGGGTTACGGATGGAACGCATGTTGCTTTCCACCTGAGGCATGTTCCACTCTATTATTTAGAGTCTATTTTGGCTGTGAAGGCACACCCCAGCTATCTATCTCACTGGTGCGAAAATTGGCTTTGTTGTGTATGGGTGAAGTCAAATGCAGGCGCGACCATCCTATAAGACAGGTGGACAGGGGTAAATGCTAGGTCCTTGCCATTGAGAAAGTAGTGTGGATGAAACATGTTTGGCGTTTTGCTCCTCCTGAGCGTCAACCATTGATTGATTGATTGATTATAACCATTGATAATGAAGTATAGGACTGTTTTTTTCATGCAAATATTGTGTTGCCCGTGTTTACCCACTACTTTTTCTCTTCTTTTATGTTTGTACTTAATTGTTTCTTGGGGGTGCACCGAATTTGTGTGGTATTATGGTATATATATATATATATATATATATATATATATATATATATATATATATATATATACGATAACAGAGATCTGTTGCACTCCGGCCAAGTACACATCCGCCTGGGTGCTGAGGTATGGGATATATATTCGATAGAGACGCTAAGCACTCCGAGGACTGGTAAGTCTAGTTTATTGAGCACATGTAGATCAAACGAACCTACGCGTTTCGGCCCGGAAGTCTTGGCCCGTCATCAGGGTTACAGACCAATGGACGAACAAGTTTAAAAAGGGAAGGACACACCCCCTACACACCCCCAGCCCACCCACTACATGTGTATCTCCCAAGTTAAAGAGACAAGTGCCAAGTGCATAACACCGGAGCAAGATAAAACAACTGCAACAGCAGTATAAAAAGCAGGAGTAGGATAAAAACACCCGAGTGTTAGTAATCAAGTGTAACAATGTCACGACACTTGTGACAGGAGAAGAACGAAGCAACACCGATAAAGTGCCAAGTGCGAAATATTGCATAAGTGACCACCTACCAATAAATACAAAGTGCATACAGTGCCAAAATGCCAGTGCTAGATAAGAACCTATGGGCCCTATTTATAAAAGATCGGTATCGTTATCGTAAAATACCGATCGTTATCGTAAAATAACGACCGGGTTTTTACCGATAACGACCGTTATTTACCGATAACAACCGTTATTTACCGATATCGTTAAAAAACCCGGTTGTTATTTTACGATAACGATCGCTATTTTACGATAACGATACCGATCTTTTATAAATAGGGCCCTATGTACCAACAGGTTAAAACCATATAAAATACACAGAATATAAAACTATTACATCTTAAAGGCTATAGACTATTGAGGGATGTATAGGAAATAAATATCTAAAACTTATATGGAGGATAATCTAGGAGTAATCTAAGAACTGTAACGGACCAAACAGTATAGGGGAGGCAGAGGCTCAGATACACTACAAACGAGTCCGAAATGGGGGGAATAGAAAGACTAAGGTGGGGATAGTAAGTTAAAGTCTGACTTATAAAAAGCAATTAAGGGTGAACAATTCGTTCAAGCCCCTAGGGGATAAGGTATCCAGTCTCTTAATCCATTTAATCTCTCTCTGCAATAAGGCTGTTTTGCGATCACGGCCCTCCCGTTCGGGTTCAAAGTCAATAGCCATCCATCGCATAGTGGAGATTGGATGTGCCATCTGTCGGAAATGGCGTGCCACTGATTGTTCACCAAACTTGTCTGTGGATCCTTGGGCGGTCTCCGTGGTTGGTCTATTCATTTGTAGGCCAGATCTTAAGGCCAATCTATGGTTGGCCAACCATTCACGAAGACTTCAATGTGGTTACAACGCTTACATCTTGTTCTACAACATAGAAAAAGTGTGCTGCTGCACTGCATACAAGCATATGGCAACTCACCAGTCCGAACTTATTAAAACTTGACTTTATTTCTTCATTTAAAGGGCATGTCCACCCTTATAAAAAAAAATTCCCCTATAATAGTATGCCTTCCCCCAGCCCCAACCGCTATATAATAATTTTAAGAAAGTGCCCAGATTCCTACTTACCTTCCCTGCAAGCAGGGGGTGGGACCGGCAGCCGCGTCCGTGATTGGCTGAGAGGCAGCCAATCACGGCGACGTCTTCTTTCTTCCATCCAGTGACACCAGCTCCGCTAAACTGAGGGACCCCTTAAGCCCCAAAGGGCCCTTATCAGGGCCACAAAGGTCCTTGTAAGGACCCAGGAGGGGGTCCCGGTTTCGAGCTGTGGGACCCCCGAACGTCTGGCCGGGTTGTCAGCCATTCGGCAATCCACGAACAGACGATTTTGGGAATCGGGGATTTTCGGGAGCGGCCGTTCGAGGCCTGTCGAATGTTTGAAAACTCGCGAACGTTTAATCAAATGTTCGAGGAATATCGAAAGCGGCACGCAGAAACCGGAAGTAGCATGCGTGTGCGCTACGTCCGGTTTTTATGCTGTTCCGCACGGACATGTTCCCCAGACCATCTCCTAGGTCCCAGGGGCCTGTAAGGTAAGTTTACACTGCAATATTTCAGAAAGTTCATTCGAACTTTTCAAACTATTTACCCCCCATTGACTTTATTGGGTCCGTTTTCGAACTTTTTTAGAAGTTCGAAAGTTCGTCCATCTCTACTTATAATGTCAGTCCTTGAAACATACTCTAGAATATGTTCCCTTATTAAACTTTCCAGTATCTTCCCTACTACTAAAGTTAAACTTACAGGCCTGTAATTATCCGGCTGTGAACGACTACCCTTTTTGAATATTGGAATAACATCAGCCTTTTTCCAATCCAGAGGCACACATCCGCACATGAGGGAATCTGTTAAAATAAGAAACAATGACCTAGATAAAACTGAACTTAGCTCCCTAAGGACCCGAGGATGTATTGTATCCTGTCAAGGAGATTTATTAATATTAACCTTATTTAGTTGTTTCTGCACCATATCCTTGGTTAACCAAAGTGCACTTGCATCTTTTATACCATAGTAACATAGTAATTAAGGTTGAATAAAGACATACGTCCATCAAGTCCAACCTATTAACCCCTTTTTTTTTAACCCCCTTTTTTTTAAACAGTTGATCCAGAGGAAGGCAAAAAAACCCAGCTAAAAAGGGGGAAAAAATTCCTTCCTGACTCCAAACGGCAATCGGAAAGTATCCCTGGATCAACCAGATCTATATGCATTAATACCAGTAATTCTCAATATTTTTTGGTTTTAGAAACTTATCCAGGCCTTTTTTAAAGCTATTCAATGAACTTGCCATTACCACATCTGCTGGAAGACAGTTCCACAGTTTCACCATTCTCACTGTAAAGAAACCCCTCCTAACCTGAAGATGAAACTTCTTTTCTTCCAACCTTAAAGGATGGAAGGTTGGAAGAATATCATACTATATGATATCACTTGATTTACTTCCATACTTGGTTGTACATGCCTCCTTATCCTCTATGTTTACCCCTCCCCCTTCTCCTCCCTCCATTGTGTTATTAGCCCCCTGGTCCCTAACTTCTCTATCTACTCCTGTGTAGTTCAACGTACCCGCCCCCCCATACCTAGTTTAAAATCTCCTCCAACCCCCTAGCCATCTTCTCCCCCAAAACAGCTTTACCATTACCATTGAGGTGCAGTCCGTCTCTACTAAAGAGCCTGTAGCCAACAGAAAAGTCAGCCCAGTTCTCTAAAAACCCAAACCCCATCTCCTTACACTACCCTCTTAGCCACGCATTTATACTCCTGAGCTCCCATTGCCTCCCTAGCATAGCACGTGGCTGCGGTAGTATTTCTGAAATCACTACCCTTGAGGTCCTTGCTTTTAACTTGGCCCCTAATTCTCGGAAATCATTTTTAAGGACCTCACCTCCACCTCTAACTTTGTCATTGGCACCAATGTGAACCAAGACCGCCGGGTCACTCCCAGCAACACCCAATAATCTGTCTACACAATGCTGAACCATAGCACAAGGCAGGCAACACACTGTTCGGCATGTAGGGTCTTGGCGACAGATTACCCTATCTACCCTTCTAATAATGGTGTCTCCTACCACTATCACCTGCCTATCCTTCCTATCCCCCAGTTCTCCCTCCCTTGTATTGGAGATGGCCATCCCCTGGGTGCTCAAGGGAAAGGCCCGCTCCAAACGTGCCTCTTCCGAGCCATCGTCCTTCACATCTTCGCCTAAAATGGCAAATCTGTTGGGATCAACCAGCTGGAAAGAAGCGTCCCTATCCCTCTCTCCCCTAATTCCCCTGGTGACCCTTACAAATCTATCTTCCTTTACCACCTATCTGCCCTATTTCCACCCTCCAGTTTACTGGCCCCTGCCAGTACCTGCATTTCCCCCAGGTTTGCCAAGCCTTGCAATGCTGCAAGTTTCCCCTTTAGATTCTGGACCTCTGATTCCAAATGGGCAACCTACTCACATCTGACACATACATAAGTTCCTTGTTGTGGCTGCTCCAAGATCCCATACATGCGTCAGGATGCACATTGCATGGCCACAACAAAGCTATCCATACTAAATAGCAATACACAACAAGAGCAATACACACAAGAGAAACAGCAGCCTTGTTCTTAAATGCTTTTTGTTCTAAACGATTTTGTTTCTTAACGCACCCCTTAAAAACAGACAAACCCCTTTAAAACAGAAAATCCCTCAAGAGCTCGATCACTCTGGAGAAATTACTTATATGAGGTTCAAAACCAAAGTTTCAACAGCCCTTAGCTTCATTTAAACCAATTAGCTACACCCCCATCCAATCAGAGAGAAAAAAAAGCCTCTTACCAGCCCCCACCCTACAGGTAACAATGCAGTGGATCACAAGTATTTATTTTAGAAACCCAGTGCTTTGTTTATAGTATTTGAGGTTGAATAAATACATACGTCCATCAAGTCCAACCCATCTAGCAATATCCTCATTTCCTGCCTAACTGTTGATCCAGAGGAAGGCAAAAAAAAATCCACCACATTTATGAAGGAGGAAAAAATTCCTTCCTGACTCCAAGTGGCAATCGAACATTTCCCTGGATCAACTCTACTTTATGTATTAATACCAGTAACTTGCAACATTCCTTGTTTGCAGAAACTCATCCAGCTTTTTTTTTAAACTGACCAATGAACCTGCCATAACAACGTCCACTGGAAGACAGTTCCATAGCTTTACCGTTCTCACTGCTCTCTTAAACATTTTCCGAACTTGAAGCCTAAACCTTTTTTCTTCAAGTCTTAAGGGATGTCCTCATGTCCTCTGACATGTTCTATTGGTGAACAATGCCCCACATAGTTTATTGTATGGCCTGTTAATGTATTTATACACAGTAATCATATGCCCAAGCAAGCGTCTTTTTTCCAGCGTACACTTCAGTTTACTTAAACAATTCCTACTACCTTATTCAAGCAGTAAGTAAAAAAAAAAACAAACAAAAAACAAAACACAAGTGATAAATTCCTTACACAGGCACACTCCTAGAAATAAATAGTGCTAGGTTAGTACATTTACTAGACTGCAAACCACAGTTAATAAACGCTTTTGTTTCTTAATGCACCCCTTAAAAACAGACAAACCCCTTTAAAACAGAAAATCCCTCAAGAGCTCGATCACTTTGGAGAAATTTCTTATATGAGGTTCAAAACCAAAGTTTCAACAGCCCTTAGCCATTTTAAACCAATTAGTTACACCCCCATCCAATCAGAGAAAAAAAAAAGCCTCTTACCAGCCCCACCCTACAGGTAACAATGCAGTTGATCACAAGTATTATTTTAGAAACCCAGTGCTTTGTTTATAGTATTGAGGTTGAATAAAGACATACGTCCATCAAGTCCAACCCATCTAGCAATATCCTCATTTCCTGCCTAACTGTTGATCCAAAGGAAGGCAAAAAAAAAGAAAGAAAATCCCTCAAGAGCTGGATCGCTCTGGAGAAATCAAAACCCAAAACGTGTGAGATAAATTTATCCTGCAGCACATTAAGGAACTCATTGCCTTTTTCTGTGTTGGCAGTTCCACTCCACCAATCAATGTCAGGGAAATAAAAGTCCCCCATAATGAGTACACTCCCTAAACTTGCAGCCCTTGCCAACTGCATATGAAGCTTACTCACTTCCTCCCTGCTAGCATTTGGAGGCTTATAGCAGACACCAGCAATGACATTACCCCTTTCCTGTTGCCTAATTCCACCCATATTACCTCCGCTTTAATCCATATCGTCAGTTATCTCGTCTTTTAAATTTGGCTCCAATTTTCTTTTTACATAAACACATACTCACTCCTCCCCCTTTCTTTTTTTCTCTGTCCTGCCTAAACAAGGTGTATCCTTCTAAATTTACAGCCCAGTCGTGAAAACTGTTGAACCACCTTTCTGCTATACCTATTACATCATACTTTTCATTCAACACCATTATCTCAATTTCACCCATTTTGCTGAAAAGTGTGTTGCCTGCCTGGTTCTACGGTTCGACATATGGTGGATCGTTTAGACAGATTATTGGGTGGATCTGGGAGTGACCCAGCGGTCTTGGTTCTGTAATAAATGGCCGGACGGCCGGGTACTCACAGTACGCTTTTAGGAGGAGGCTGACAGTCCGGAAGGTGCAGGATACAGAGGCTGCTGGGAAATGTAGGCTGGATACTGAACAAGGTTCGGCTGGGTACTGTAGGCTGTTTGCTGGACAATGGTGCTGTTGGGAACTGTAGGCTGACGCTGGAACAATGGTGCTGCTGGGTACTGTAGGCTGGACCAAAGGTGCTGCTGGGAACTGAAGGCTGTATGAACAATGGTACTGCTGGGAACTGAAGGCTGTATGCTGGCAAGGTAAGTAACTGGATGCAGGCAAGGTGAGACACTGGAAACAGGCAAGGTAGGTACTGGATACAGGCAAGGTAAGTATGGATGCAGTCAAGGTAAGTATAAAAGGAGCAGGATCCAAGGCAGGTAAGTACAGGAGCCAGGGAGGTAGCAGGATGATACATACGGGGCCCAGGGTCCAGGAGGACACCGGCTTTTCAAATTTCGCGCCGCCCGGCGTGTCGGCGGCGTGACGTCATGACGTCGACGCCGCCCACCCGGAAGTGCAGTGCGGCGCGGGACCGGAGCGGCAGGTAAGTTCGTGACAGTACCCCCCCCTTACGGGGGGCCACAGGACCCAACGGGCCAGGTTTCCCTGGAAAACTCCTGTGGAAAGCTTTAACTAGACGAGGAGCGTGCAAATCAGAGTGTTTAATCCAAGCTCTTTTTTCCGGACCAAAACCTTTCCAGTGGACCAAATACTGCAGAGACCTCCTCCAGAATCTAGAGTCCAAGATCTTCTCGACCTCAAACTCCTGCTGACCATCAACGGAAATCGGAACGGGAGGTAGTAAGGATGTGGAATACTGATTAGAACATACTGGTTTGATGAGAGAAATATGAAACACGTTAGGAATCCGCATGCTGGAAGGAAGTTGAAGGCGAACAGCCACTGGGCCGACTAATTCCAGGATAGAAAAAGGACCAATAAATTTGGGTCCCAGTTTGGAGGAAGGAACCCGTAGGTTAATATGAGCAGAAGAGAGCCATACTTTATCTCCGACAGAATACGCTGGGGGTTCTCTACGTCTCCTATCTGCTGCAGTTTTTTGCACCAAAGCAGATTTCTGAAAACTGATTTCCGTAGCATGCCAGATAGTGGTCATCTGGGCCGCAGAGTCATTGGCAGCGGGTACTTGTGTGAAAAGAAAATCTTGCGGAAAACATCTAGGATTTGTCCCAAAGACACACAAAAAAGGAGATTTCCCCGTAGAAGCATGAGGTGAATTGTTATGGGCAAACTCAGCCCAAGGCAGAAGGTCAGCCCAATCATCCTGAGTATAGGAAATGTAACAACGAAGATATTGTTCCAAAGACTGGTTAGTGCGTTCAGTAGCCCCGTTGGACTGTGGGTGGTAAGCCGAAGAAAATTGTAACTTGATGTTCATGGACTTACAAAGTGCTCTCCAGAATTTGGAAACAAATTGAGTACCTCTGTCAGATACTATTTCAGAAGGGAGCCCATGAAAGCGGAAGATATGTGAAATAAATAGTTGAGCTAACTCCGTTGAAGATGGTAGTTTAGGGAGGGGTACAAAATGGGCCATTTTGCTGAAGCGGTCTACAGTCACCCATATAACCGTGTTTCTCTTGGAAGGCGGAAGTTCCACAATAAAGTCCATGGATAGATGGGTCCAAGGTCTGGACGGAATGGGGAGGGGTTGAAGAAGACCACAGGGGAGGGTTCTAGAAGATTTGGATTGAGCACAGCTAGTACACACTTGAATAAAGTCTTTAATATCTTTTCTCATTTTGGGCCACCAAAGGGAACGGGCAATAATATTAAACGTTTTGTTAACACCGGGATGCCCAGCTTGCTTGGAACAGTGAGTATGCAGAAGGATAGTTTTCTTAAGAGAAACAGGAACAAAGCTTTTGCCAGAAGGTGTGTCGGACGGAGCAGAATCTTGTGCGGCTTGAATCTTGGAACAAAGTTGAGGGGATATAGAGGCCAAGATTTTAGTGGTTGGGATAACAGAGCCCTTATCTTGATTAGTACAGTCGGAAGCAACAAATGATCTGGAAAGGGCATCAGCTTTTTTGTTTTTGGAACCAGGTTGGTAAGTGATAACAAAGTTGAATCGGGAAAAGAATAAAGACCACCGTGCTTGACGGGGATTTAACCTTTTGAGATTCTGGATGTATTCAAGGTTCTTATGGTCGGTAAGGATGGTGATAGGTACAGAGGTGCCTTCTAATAGATGACGCCACTCCTCGAGGGCCAGTTTGATAGCAAGAAGTTCCCTATTCCCAACGTCATAATTCCGTTCGTTGGGTAGAAACTTCTTGGAAAAATATGCACACGGATGGAGTTTCCTTTAGTGCCCTGCCTCTGGGAAAGGACGGCTCCAGCGCCCAAGTCTGATGCATCAACTTCGATGTAGAAGGGAAGACTAGGATCTGGATGTACTAGAACTGGTGCAACAGCAAAGGCTTCCTTGAGTCGTTTGAAGGCCTCGAGGGCTGCAGGGGTCCATGAATGAGGCTTACCACCTTTACTGATGAAGGCTAATATTGGAGAAATTATTGACAGAACCCTTGAATGAATTGTCTTAGTATATGGCAAACCCAATGAACCTTTGAATAGCTTGGTTCCCATGGAAGAGACCAATCTTGGACGGCTGAAAGATCCATCTGGAACCCTTGCGCAGATACGATGTAGCCTAGGAAAGGTACTTGTGAACACTCAAACAGACATTTTTCCAATTTGGCATATAGGCTATTCTCTCTCAGACGTAGTAACACCTGTTTAACATGGAGGCGGTGTGAGGGCAGATCATGAGAAAAGATTAAAATGTCATCTAGATATACTACTACAGAGATTCCCAACATATCCCGGAAGATGTCATTTACAAATTCTTGGAACACCGCTGGAGAATTACAAAGGCCAAAGGGCATTACGAGATACTCGTAGTGACCGTCCCTGGTGTTAAAGGCGGTCTTCCACTCGTCACCTTTGCGTATACGGATCAGATTGTATGCCCCCCGTAAATCCAGTTTGGTAAATATTTTAGCTCCTTTTATCTGGTCAAACAGTTCAGAGATGAGAGGGAGCGGGTACCGATTCTTTATTGTGATTTTATTTAATCCACGGTAGTCGATGCAGGGTCGTAACCCGCCGTCTTTTTTTTCAACAAAAAAGAACCCAGCTCCAGCAGGGGAAGTGGAAGGTCGTATGAACCCCCTAGACAAATGTTCAGTAATGTACTCTTTCATGGCTAGAGTTTCAGAGGGAGACAGTGGGTATGTGCGTCCCCGAGGAGGCATAGTACCAGAAAGAAGATCGATGGGGCAATCGTAGGAACGGTGCGGTGGTAGCTTCTCAGCTCGCTTTTTACAAAACACATCAGAAAAATCATGATAACACTCAGGGAGGTTTTTCTCAGATTTATTTTCACAGGTAATGGTAGTGCAATGAGTAGAAAGGCAATTTTTGAAACAGAAGGGGCTCCAAGACTTGAGTTCATTGTGAGACCAATCAATAACCTGATCTGAGCCATGGAAGTCCGAGAATTAGGGGAGCAGAAGGGCTTTGGATGACAAGAAAAGATAAACGTTCCTGGTGAAATATGCCAATGCGGAATAGGACTTCGTAGGTAGATTTGGAGATGAATTCTGAAGCCAACGGATTATTGTCAATAGCCAGAACTCGAAGAGGTTGCTGCAAGTGAAGGAGAGGAAGCACCAATTGTGCTGCATAGGTAGAGTCAATGAAATTTCCAGCGGCACCAGAATCGACAAAGGCCTGGGAGGAAAAAGTTTTACCATTACAAGTGATAGTAGCTGGCAGAAAGAGTTTTAATGGTTCAAATTTGGCAGGAGACTTAACGTTACCTAGAAGGAGCTCCTCCTTAACTTCTAGGTCCTGAAGTTTCCCGACTTCTGGGGACATTTTTACAAAGTGTCCTTGCCCAGCACAATAGAGACAAAGTCCATGGTACGTCTGGTGACTTTTCCTGGGGATAGATGAGTGCCGCCAATTTGCATCGGCTCTTCACCTGAAGATATGGCTTGCGGAAAGGTCGGAGCAGGCTAGGAAAGGTTTAGGAAGGCTGGAACGGGCTGCAGACCTTTCTGCCTGCCATTCACGGAAGCGGGTATCGATCTGGATGCATAATGTAACCAAGTCTTCCAATGGGACAGGTAATTCCCTGGATACTAATTCGTCCTTGAGGCGGTCAGAGAGTCCCTGCCAAAAGGCTGCAGTAAGTGCCTCATTGTTCCAAGAAGTCTCCGCAGCAAGGGTACGAAATTCAATAGCTATGACCACAGAACGAGACCCTTGGCGAAGCTGCATCAAAGGGAGGAGGCAGCAGAGGTTCTTCCTGGAGCATCGAAGACCTTGCGGAACATACTAAGGAAGTCAGTAACATTATAGACTAGAGGGTCGTCCTTTTTCCCATAGGGGAGAAGCCCAGGCCAGCGCATTGCCCTCCAACAAGGCGATGATGTACCCAACCTTAGCGCGATCCGATGCAAAATGCGATGGTTGAAGTTCGAATTGGATTCGGCACTGAGGCTTGGGCATCACCATCAAACCGTGAGGGTGGAGGTATGCGGGGCTCTCTCCGAAGAGATGGATCACCGGATCCGGACGTTGAAGGGGGTAGCGTAGAACCCGGAGCAGAGGCAGCAGCTGGGGGTAGCCGGACAGCAAGGGTATCCATAAACTGGGCCAACTGGCCCTGATGGTGTTCAAACAGGTCCATGCGTTTGGACAAAGCCTGGAGAGTTTTACTCAATTCTGCCATAGCCCCCTCATGCGTTTCCATGGCCCGATTGTACTGTAATAAATGGCCGGACGGCCGGGTACTCACAGTACGCTTTTAGGAATCGGGCACCGGGTCCAGGAGGACACCGGCTTTTCAAATTTCGCGCAGCCCGGCGTGTCGGCGGCGTGACGTCATGACGTCGACGCCGCCCACCCGGAAGTGCAGTGCGGCGCGGGACCGGAGCGGCAGGTAAGTTTGTGACAGGTTCACTTTGGTGCCAATGACAGTAGGTGAGTTTCCGAGAGTTATGGGCCAAGTTAAAATAAGGACCTCAAGTGTTGTGTTTTCAAAAATACTACCGCAGCCCAATAATGCACTAGGGAGGCAAAGGGAGATTAGAAGTATAAATGTATGGCTAAAAGGGTGGTGTAAATGCATGGCTAAGAGGGAGGTATGGGGTTTTGGTTCTTAGAGAAATGGGCTGACTTTTCTGTTAGCTACAGGCTCTTTAGTCAAGATGGACTGCACCTCAATGATGATGGCGCAGCTGTTTTCTTAGTCCCTACAAAACTTTAGGAACTCCCGAGTTTTCCAAATTTCGATAATAATCGAATTGAAAATAGACGATTATCGAAATCAAAAATCTAAACCGCAAAAATCTCTGAAATTCTGAAAATTAGGATAATGACGTAATATTGCTAACCCTCAAAATTAATGATGGATTTCGGTAACCCATGAAAGTAATGATCGATTTCGGTAACCCTCGAAAGCAAGAAATGATTTCGGTAACCCTCAAATTTGTAATATCGGTAAACCTCGAAAGTAGCGTAGGACAAGGATATGTGTATTAATAAATTACTTGCCTTTATTTATTGTGTTTATATACTTTCTATATTTCATTATTTATATGTATAGGCTCACAGGTTAGTAGTTTGCCCTGTAGGTGCTATTGCATCACCATGGCATTTTTTTTCTTGAGGAGGGAAACTCAGGTGCTTCCAGCCCTGCAGATCATTACTCAGTATCAGCCCTCCAGTTCATTAGTCAGTGTTACGTCAGCCCTCCAGATCATTATCCAGTGTTACGTCAGCCCTCCAGATCATTAGCCAGTGTTTTTAGCCCTTCAGATCATTATCCAGTGTCATCAGCTCTCCAGTTTATTAGTTTGTTAGTTATCTTGGTTACAACATACACAGGCCACCATGTAAAATGGCAATAGTAGTCTTAATAATGGGTGTAATTTAAGTGTTTGTGACCTTAGCAAAGTGGGCGTGGTCAGGAAATTTGCTATTTACTGTGAAAGGGCCACTTGGTCGTATTTCCCCCCAGGCCAAAAGGTTCCAGTCCTCCCCTGGTGTGAGAAAAATGAAAACAGGGTGTGTGGGAGTGATCTACATAAGGTAAAAATGTCCTCAGGAGGGAAGACTTGCCCTTTAACAGTATGTAAACCCGAAAGCTTGCAGAATTAATCATGATGTTTCCAGTGGTTTCAGTGGTGAGAATTACAATAATTTTTGCCACTTAGTAAAAAGAAAGGTGCAGTTCAACAGTCCTGTCTCTGAGAAAGCAAAATACTCAAGCAAAAAAAAAAAATCTATACAATCACATTCACAGTATAACAATGCAAGTTCTTCTTCTGACAAAACTGAAACTCAAAACTTTTCGGGACATTCTTCCTCTTTCTCAGATATCTATGCCCAATTTTCTTTCATTGATATACTAACCCTAGAACATCTTAGCTGCCTTGGACAATTATTTTGTCACTTTCTTAGGCTTTTTGCAATAAAAACTTTTAATTTTTTTTTTCTGTGCATGTCTGTGAATTCATTATATATACATTCTTCTAACTATATTTAAACAACTGAGCTTGTGTGATATTGCTCAATTCCTCAAACATTATTTATTATTCATTTCAGCTGATTGGTTTTATAAAAACACCTGACAGGATAATTACATTTGGTAAGATAAATTATAATTAGGCTTCACACAAAATGCTCTCCTTATGACAGCAAGTGTTTTTGCCAGCTCAATTCATTGTCCAAGTCTCAACCAATCAGCGGTTCTGATGACACAAGCGTAACTTAAGTTGCACTATAAAAGTGCACATGGACTTTACATGATTTATTAGTGTGACAGACCCCACTCCTCCCTTTGACTTTAACCTTTCATTAGGAGTCTGTTTGACTCCATAATAAAGCAACAGGAAAATTAGGAGGAAAAAGAAGCAAGGAAAAGGACAGCCTGATTACATGAGAACATGATAAGGTCACGTATATGGAATTATATTTATCTGTGTGTGCTGGTGGTCTTAAGTCCTGTGGATTTAACAGAAAGCAATCAAGCAACAGATAAAGAGATACTGTGCAGTGCTTGTACCTGGCGACAGAATAGTAAATCTTCAAGGCTAGAAGCTATTAAAATTCAGATCCTTAACAAACTTCGTTTGGAGCAGGCACCTAATATTAGCAAAGACACAATCAAGCACATTTTACCCAAGGCGCCACCATTACAAGATATTATAGATAGGTACGATGTTCAGAAAGATGAAAGTAATATTGCGCCTTTGGAAGAAGATGATTATCACGTCACCGCTGAAACTATAATGATAATGCCTACAGAACGTAAGTTTTCTCTATTTATTGTACCTTTTTTCTTTAACTATTACATTTTTTATAAAAAAGGGAATTTGTTTTCTCTTAGGCTACTTTCAGATGATCGTTAAACTTGAGCAGTTCTAGATGTTTTCCACTGTATGTACAACAATGAAACGTTAATTTACATAAACTTTTAATAAAATTTATAGGGGAAACTTAACCTATAATAATTAATGACCACAAAATGCATTTTTTAGAACAGCGATGTAAATAAACCTGCATTATTTACAGCACTACTTTGGTCATTTTATGTTTCACCGTTCTCACAGTAAAAAAAACCCTTTCAAACTTGAAGACTAAACTTCTTTTCTTCCAGGCTTAAGGGTGTGTCCTCTGACATGCTCTATTCATGAATAATGCCCCAGATAGTTTATTGTATGGCCCATTAATGTATTTATACACAGTAATTATATCCCCACACAAGCGCCTTTTCTCTAGAGTACATATCCAATTTGTCTTCATATTCAAGCTCCCCCCCTTTCCCTTGATTACTTTAGTTGCTCTGAACCCTTTTTATTTCCAAGATGCCCCACTTGCCCCTCATCCCTGCATGGTATAATTCCACTTGCCCCTCTACAATATATGAAAAAGTTATTTTTAGGGTGGACATGCCCTTGATGTTTGTTATCCACCAAAACTCCAAGATCCTTTTCCAACAGGGATTCACTTAACACAGAGGCATTTATAGTATAAGTAGCACAAGGATTTTTAAAGTCCTTACACAAGACCTTACATTTCTCAACATTTATTCTCATCAACCACTTAGCAGCCCTGTGACAATTTATCTAGATCCACCTGCAAGCATTGCACATCCTCTGTGGCTTTTAATGGTCAACAAAGTTTTGTGTCATCCACAAACATGGAGACCTTGTTGACAATACCCACTTCCTAATCATTAATAAACAGATTTAATAGAAGTGTCCCCAAAACAGACCCCTGAGGCACTTTAGTCCATATTGATAAAGCCCCATTAACAACTACTCTATGCATCCTATCTATCAACCAATTTTCTATCCATGTACAAATGTGCCACCCAAGCCCAACAGACCTTAGCCTATAGGATCCATGTTGATTATTTCTTATAATGTCAGTCCTTGAAACATACTCTAGAACATGTTCCCGTATTAAACTTTCCAGTATCTTTCCCACCACTGAAGTAAAACTTACAGGCCTGTAATTACCCGGCTGTGAACGACTACCCTTTTTGAATATTGGAATAACATCAGCCTTTTTCCAATCCAGAGGCACATTTCTGGACATGACGGAATCTGTGAAAATAGGAAACAATGGTCTAGATAAAACTGAACTCCCTAAGGGGCGGATGTATTTTATTCGGTCCAGGAAATTTATTTATATTATTAACCTAATATTTTAGGCAAAGCTTATATCCATCGGCTATCAATATTTTAGATGGTCTTCCCTGTAACAAAACTGTTTTATAAGCTTATCTGAACTTCTTTATTAATTTATTAAATTTCACTGATGTCATTATTTTAATGTGTTCAGCGACAATAAATGATTCTAATCTAATCTAATCTATTTAGTTGTTTCTGCTCCATATCCTCAGTTAACCAAAGCGTAGTTGCATTTTCAGTGGCAGTTTTATACCAGTCATTCTCAAACTTTTTCAATCCGTGACACACTTGCAATGCAAAACTTTAGTCGGGTAATCCGTTTTTTTAATGTTGGAGTTATTGTGGTAATTACCTATATTTTATGTACTGTACAGTAAATGCAACTATTGTAATCAAATTTGATGTTGTATACAGGTGTACTGCTATGGAATGTTATCTTATTATATATACATGTATAAATGGTGAAAATATTTCTGCCAGCAAAATTCTGAGGCACATCTCTGGGTCTCTGAAGTCACACGAGGCACTCCCTTTGAGAAACACAGTTTTATACCATTATTGCTACTATACTCTATCCTATCAGCACTTACAGTTCTATAGTGTATACAGAGGGAAAAATTGTTCAAGTCTTTGCTTTAATCGCCATCCTCTATAACTAACTTATCCCCATCAATTAATGGTGCCACGTTTTCAGTCCTAACATTTTTAATATTAACATACTTTAAGGTTAGTGTTAGTGTATCATAACTTCATTATCAATTTTAGGTATCTTTATTGATTTCAATTAAGGTAATATCTTATATACGTATCTGCCATTCTTTTTAGACCTGACTCATTAGTTTATGTGCGTTCTGTGTCTTCATTGAAATGTGCATTGATTTTTTTGAAGATTAATCTGGAAAGAAATGTCTAAAGTCACAAGGTAACCATGAACCTTCTTAAGCAATCAATCAATGCATTTAGTAATGCTAAAACTAGAGATTTATGGATTCTTTTACTGCACAATAATCATTTGCCTAGGTTTACAATGAATTGTGAAATCTATAATAAAAGTGTGGTAAAAGTCTCTGACATATATTCCTCACATAGTACTATTATTCTTCCAAAATAACCACATTTAGGTATTTTAATTGGCGCCCTATGTTGGCCATACATACTTAGAATGTGTGGTAATCCAAGTGTAAATACCTCAGACACTGTGTTTCTGTAGTTCTACTGTCTGATATACTCATTATATTCCTCCAAATTTAGTCTGTTTGGTTTACAATGAACGTTTTACTCTCTGAAACTACAATATGTTCTTGATATTCTCTATGTGACTCCATAATCGATGCCTTACATATGACACACTGACTATTAAAGATAACTTTTTATACAAAATGTCATCTAACTACTAACATCTCCTTGTAGTTGGCAAAGTCCATCAAATTAAACCCCTTTTGCCTACCTACCGATCAAAGAGTTGGTCCTGAATGAGGGTCAATATCATCCCCTAAATTTTCACCCACTTTTTAACAGAATAATGAAAAAATTCCTTTTTGATCCCAGCTGGCAATCGGTATAATCCCTAGATAAACTTAGAAGATAATATGTCCAGTAAGGCTAAATCCTCTTGCTTAACACTAAAATGACATCAAGGGGCATAGTTAAAAAGTTGCACTATTTACACCATTTTGTTAATGCCAGACTTCCCATTTGCAAATAGTGCTATTATCACCGCATTGGTAAATCAAGTTGTTTTCACCACAGATGTTTTTCACATGGCAGTAATATTACTGTATTCAGTAGTCTAACATTGCGGCTAAATATCACCTGAACTTCTACCACTACTGGACCACGGCTCTAACTGATTATAAGGCAACATAGCAGGGGGGGTCTTCAGAAGTTAAAATACTCAAGGGACTATTCTGTACATGAGGAAATAAGACCCCCCAGTTGACTTTATTGTAAAATAGCAAAAATCTAAAAAAAACATTTCACTGATTGTTTTCCAGTAAATGAACAAAAATAGTCAAACACCTCCATGACACTTATTTGGAAGCCCTAAAATCTTTCAGTGAGTAATAGAACCTATTTCCAGTATATAAATGTTCCCACGCCAGGGGGTATTGTAGTAAAACTGGAGGATGGGTAGAAGAGGATGACCCATGTTAAGGAACGTTGTAACATACAGAGGTTGTTAAGCTCAACTTATTTGTTTTTATCATTTAAAGATGGCATAGTTATTAACTTTTCAATGTCATTTCAATTCAAATTTAAATTAGATAAAGATAGACATTCAGATTTGATAAACACTTGATGATTCCTGTGTATTTCTAAGAAAAGTTAAAAGGGAAGTAGCTTTAAATCATATCTTGTTGAGTAGCATGTAGTCTTACAAATGGAATGTAACTGTTATTTTGGCTGCGGATGCAGCTGCTTATTTATAATACAAGCAGAAGTGATAATGCTTTCCAATCCAAAGCATCTAAAACATAGCGACCCTGTACCAGAATATGCCTCAGCAATTTCTCATTTACATAACTTAATGGTCATAATTCTTTTTATGATTTTCAAGCTGGGATAGGCAGCGCCAGCTGTATTGCTAGGCTGCATGCTCAATACTTCCTTGCTACCTTAAACACATGACTGACTTGTTGTGATTCCTAAAAACAGGTAACTACAATCCATTAATTGAAAACATCCAGTGTCCTGTGTGTTCTCAGTTTTAAGAAATGGAATAAGCTTTTTACTTGTAGTTATGGCAGAAAAATGTAAAAATGGCAGAATGTCAATTATATGCCAGGGTCTCAGAGCTTTCTGTTTTTTGTTTATAAATATTGTCTTTGCTAAAATACTGTATACTACATTATAAAATACAGTTGGGCTCATTTACCGAGAGCCACAATCACTGTGATCAATGCTCCGTGTGCTGATTTAATATGGGATAATAATATATAGTGATTGCAGCTCTCAGTAAATCGTCTTCCCTTGCAAAAGTTTAACATCAGCCTTTAAGCAAAAAAAGCTGTGCCATTTCCATATTAATTATGGGTTGCAGTACATGCACGGTTCACTTCCTGCTACTGTAAATTGCTTTCTTAAAGTTACACTCGCCTTTATTAAACATGTGGATGCAAATTTAAGAAGGGATTTTCACCCAACACTTATAGGTAAATGAGGCTGAGTATATCCAATGTATAGAATAGTTTGTATATAAGGTTCTTATTCAATTATAAATCTGTATAATGTGTAGAAAGCCGGTTTCTTAAAATTATCTCATTTATGCTTTTTTTATACAGCTGACATTTCCATTGAAGTAGCAGAGAAACCAAAATGTTGCTTTTTCAAGTTCAGCTCTAGAATTCAGATAACCAAAATATCGAAGGCCCAGCTCTGGATATACTTGAAACCCATTCAAAAACCTACAACAGTTGTTGTACAGATCTTGAGACTCATTAAGCCTTTGAAAGATGGTACAAGATACACTGGAATCCGAGCACTAAAACTTGAGATGAATCCAAGTTCTGGAACTTGGCAGAGCATTGATGTGAAAACTGTGCTGCAAAATTGGCTGAGGCAACCTGAATCCAATCTAGGTATTGAAATAAGAGCATTTGATGGAAATGGGCAGGATCTTGCAGTTACCAGCAATGAAGATGGTCTGGTAAGTACTGTGCAAAGTTTTAGTTTTACTCTTTATCTGCAGAAAGTCTAAAACCAAAGATCATATTTTACAAACAATCTTTTTAAAGGAATAGTTCACTGCAATAGTGAAATATTCCTTTTCTACATTGATTGAAGCCAGGGAGGTTAATGAGCTATGCCTTACCTCCTGTTCTTCAATCAATGTTTGCATAGCCAGGAACAAACTTCTGAAAATCTTACCTTTCACGTGATCCAGCGGGGCCGATCTGACAGTTCCCGACTGCTTCCTGCTTCCAGATAATGCGTGCTATAGCAGAACAGAGGCGGGAAGCTGGATCACGTGAAAGGTAAGATTTTCAGAAGTTCGTTCCTGGCTATCCAAACATTGACTGAAGAACGGGAGGTAAGGCATAGCTCCTTAACTGTAGAGAGTGTTGCACCCTCACTCTCACTAGCATTCCAAACCTCACTCCTTTCTGCTCCCCTTCTATTAATACTACTTTATTAATACTATTCTTACTTCTTTTCTTTATTCCTTTCTGCTCCTTTCTTTATATTTCGCCCTGTTTTATTTATCTCATTTTGTTCTACTCCCCTTTCCTTTCTGTTCTCATTCCATTCAGTTCCCATTCTTCTTACCTTGATATGCTCTTCTCATCATATTCCATCTGGTCTGCTGCATTATTCAGAGTTTGCTCATCCCCTTGCCTATCTAATTTTATTCCTTTGAGCAATTTACACTGCTGGGCTGTTACTCCCCTGTGCACACCTATTCCCTGCTTTATAACATTAGCAAACAGATTCCTTTTGCACGTAGGTTAAATGACAACTGCATGACAGCGTACCCTCTTATATATGGAAACATATAGCTGAGGATTAAATGAAGGCATATATCTATCTATAATTGCTAGAATGCAATAAATGTAAGAAGCAATACGTAGGAAGGACCACACTCACATTAAAAAGCAGCATAAGGGAACATGTTCTAGCTATTAACGATAAAGACACCTTTTTGTTATGGAGTGTATTCTACATGTTTTATTAAAGTTAGGGTGTTCTGGGTATTGCACCTTCAGACAAAGTACCCATTCAGACTCAATGCCAGATGGGATGTTTCACATTTTGTATAAAATATACACCATTTATGTGTTTTTTCTGTAACCCTCTTAATACTTACCCTTTCCATGCTGTTTTTGTAAGAAATACAGTACGTATAACACATGCAATCTGTATATTAAAATATATATACATATGATACATATGATATATCTATCCAGTTCAACCTTTTAACCTACAAATGATGCCTTTCTAACAGTTGGTCCAAAGCAGTGGCGTAACTACCTTACTTACGTACAGTACGTGCGATCAGCTGTTTAAAAGCAGGGGATCGAGGTACCAGTCGAGATCAGAAAAAATATTGTTCTTAAATGACCATATCTTTTAAAACAGCAATGTAATATAGTACTGGCAGTTCAAGATATTCTCAAAATTAGTCAGTGTTGAACTGGCCCACGGGGTCACAGGTTTATTAGTAGCATAACTAGGAATCACTGGTTTTCTGGAAGAAGGCTATTTCTGTTATTGGCTCCCAGGCCCCCCTGCAGTTGCTTCCCCATCTCCCCTGGTAGTTACTCCCCTGCCCGATTCATCCCATTCAACCAAAAAAACAACTTTATACACTTTACTTTAAAGTACTTTGTACTTTACATAGAGAGCCAAAGGGGCAGTAAGAAATGCATTTTAATAAGCTATAGGAGTCAGTAAGAGTAAGATAGATATGTAAATGGGTGAAAATGATATGAAATGTTAGGGGTTCCCCTAAACTCATCCTGGTGGACCCAGGTCTCTGATTCCTAGTTCGACCCATGATATGAAATGTTAGGGGGTCCCCTAAACTCATCCTGGTGGACCCAGGGGTCCCCTAAACTCATCCTGGTGGACCCCGGTCTCTGATTCCTAGTTCGACCCATGATATGAAATGTTAGGGGGTCCCCTAAACTCATCCTGGTGGACCCCGGGGTCCCCTAAACTCATCCTGGTGGACCCCGGTCTCTTATTCCTAGTTTGACCCATGATATGAAATGTTAGGGGGTCCCCTAAACTCATCCTGGTGGACCCTGGTCTCTGATTCCTAGTTCGACCCAACACCCCAGTCTGACACTGAAACTAGTTAAACCTTTTCAAATGGTAGCTAGAAAAATCCTAAATTCAACAAGAACTTTGGGAAAGATTAACCCAGAATCACTATTGCTCCTGGGAAAATCTCCCCTCCCATAGTCAATATGTGCTTTGTACACATGGGTAAATCCTGAAATACCAGTTACTTTCAATATTCTATAATTCTACAAAGATATTTAGCCCTCTCTTGAAATTATTCAATTCACCGGCTACTACGACATCTAATGGAAACAGTTCCACAGCTTTTGCTGTTTTCTCTGTAAAAAAACCCCCAAAAAACCACAACAACAAAAATTCCAAATAAAATGTATTTTATTCTAATCTAAGGGATGCCGACATGTCCTCTAATATGATCTGTTACATTGTAACCCATTAATGGAGGTTTATTAAAGACATACATCCACATAAATATAGCTCCATTGACCACTATCCTTTGTACACGATACAACAACCAATTTTGGTACAAATTTTTTTTTTCTAGGTCAACAGACCTCAGTTTATAAATTAATCGTTTGTGTGGCACAGTATCCAAAACTTTAGCAAAATCAAAGTATACCACATCCACTGCTATGCCTGAATCTAACTTCTTATTCACTTCTTCATAAAAAATCAATCTATTCTCATATATCCATGGTGATTACGACTTATAAGATCAATTCTGAAGACCAGAATATGATCCTGTGACAAAGTTTCCAGTATATTCCCTACCACTGATGTTAGACTTGGTCGATTGTTACCACGCTGTTACTGAAATCATTTTTTGAATATTGGAATTTCCAGCTTTTTTTCAACACAGTGGCGCATCCCCAGAAAAAGTGAATCTGGAACAGTAACTAGACTATGAGCCATATTCATAAACATGCATAATAGGATTTAAGCGATACTGCACGTTATCTATAATATATGAATATTTATGAACAGGGCCCTAAGCTCTCTTAGGATCCAAAAGTTTTCGTTAATTTAGTGCACGTGCACCTTTGTTTTTTGAAACCTATATTAAATGACAATATATTATGATCACTAATCCTGAAAATTCAAATTACTCCATAATGAGCTCAGGGTCATAAGATATTACTAGACTTTACACAGACTGGTAAATATAAGATGCCCCCATGACCAACCCACACAGACTGTTAATTTTAAGATGCCCACATGTCCAGCCCACACTTATTGATGAATATAAGATGCCCACACAAACTTGTAAATATAACATGTCCTCATGCCTAGCACACACAGACTGGTAAATATAATATGCCCTCATGCCCAGAACACCCAGACTGGTAAATATAAGATGCCCTCTTGCCCAGTACACACAGACTGGTGAGTATAAGATGCCCTCATGACCAACCCAACCAGACTGGTGAATCTAAGATACCGCCTTCCTTTGGATTAACTTTTAGGCAGGAAATGTGGGTATTACTAAGTTGGACTAGATAAACATATGTATTTATTCAACCTCACTATACTATGCAGTAAGCAGCGCAATATTTTTTAGCCTCAAATGCATTACAATCAACATTGAATCTCATTTGCCACTGCTCATATTGACAAACAATTGCACATGTATGTAAACTTTACTACTCTACATAGTTTTGAACATAGAGAACTTGCTTTCAATTCCAAAGTTTATGAGTTTAAAGTTTTAAATCAATAATAAACTAATGAAATGGCTCCAATACAAAACCTTGCTAACCTCTGCCTTCTAGGAGTGTCTGTTTTTTTTGCATTTTTGCACCTTATGAAGCCAGCACTGAGCTGTGGTAGCATTTGCCCATGACAAGTGATGTCACAATGATCTGTGATGCATGTATGTATTCATCTACTAGGGTGGATATCTTGGTTTCCCTTGATGTTTTTGCCACCGCTGTTTTGCAGCTTGATGCAGGCTTCATAGAGCATTGTGCAAAGTGGTCATTGCTACTCCTAGAATGGCTTAGGGCTTGGCCACACTAATGCGCTTTTAAGCGCGATACGATCGCACTTTTAAAGGCATACACTAGTGTGGCCCAAAGTAAGATATTTAAGGATATATTTATAAAAAGTATCGTTATTGGAAAATGACAGATAGAAAAAAAAATTCCTTTCTGAGTTCAAATGGTAATCGGACCAACTACTGTATGGGGGGAATTTAATGAGAGTTGCTAGGCTCTTTTATTTGATATCACAAAAGACACCAGTGCAGGTGTGGCAACATATTCAATACGCAGTTTGCGCTTGTTTGTTTGCAGCTATTTAACGACTAGTATTGAATCCCGAAGGGGAGGTTTACCAAGAACAATTGCATAAATCTTTCTGTATATGTGTTAATACCAGTAGTTCTCAATATTTTTTAGCGTTAATAACGTATCCAGCCCACTTTTAAAGATATTTAATGAAATTAAGAAATCAAGACAATTACCATTGTCTTATTCTGATGGAGAAATAAATATTCACATTGTATTGAACCAATTCCTGGACCTCTCTTATCTTTTTGGTTTAAAAATGTAAAATAAAAACCTTTAAGCCATTTTTTTAATGGTTACGTTAGTCTTTGATAACGACTTTCGATAACGACTGTGTCGTAAAATACAGCTGCCGTCATTATTGTATGGCTGCAGATGTAATTTTATGGCTGCATTCATTAAAGAATGACTAGTTGTAAAGTACATATAGTTATATATCCGTATTATCGGACTTTAACGGCCATGGCCATAAAATAACGACCTGATGTTAAATACTGATAACAATCAGTAGTTTACAGCCATGTTGTTACTGGCCAGTATAAACCCACAGTATCTGACTTTTCCAATCCGTTTAGAAATATGCCTCAGTATTGTCTTAATTGCCCTCTGTGACATATACAATAAGATGTACTAAGAGCATATTTTAGAGAAGTTATCTGTGGCAGGATATCAAGGAATTGAAAATGGTACAATGATGAGCAACATCGTAAGAGAAATGGAAAGATTTAAAAATAGTTGTGTGTTTTCTAGAAAAGAGATGTTTGCAATGAGATATGAGAACCCTTTACAACTTTATTAGGATGCATTACAGCCAATTATCAGGGGGACATTTTCCTAAAGGGATGAACAAAATACAGACAGCACCACTCAACATACAGTTTTGATGTCAGAATCACATTCAACACATTAAAAAGATGCTATGGTGTCTTCTTGTGGATACAAATGTGCCAATGTAGTAAGGAAAAGCGTGCTACTTAACCGACTGCAATCCAGCAATGCTCTAAACTCCTTTGCAACGGTTACTGCATCCCGGATATGGTAAGACCTCCATAGTAAGATTAATATTTACACAAAATGTTTGGGCAAATCTTAACTAAGCCTTTTCTACATAGGCTTTGCCACACTATTTCCAAAATATTGTGGAAATGGTGCAGCCACCACAAAATTAGTGAAAAACCCACACTAACCCTGTACATTGTGCAAGGGAGGGGTTTTACACTAATTTAGTTGGATACCAGTCGATATAGCATTGCCCCCATAATATCTTACAGTTAACTGGTCCATGGGCACATATCTGTGATTAGTTTAGATATGTGTGCTAGGTATTGGGGATGGTCTGTATGAGTTTAGGTGGCTGCTTTTGCTCTGTTTGCATTGAAGTGTTATAGAATACTCCTGTTTTTTTTAACCCAAAGGAACTATTAATATGACCATGTAAGTCAGTTAGAAAGGGGGATCCAAACAAATCTCTGAGGCAGCAAATCCACTGGAATGGAAAAACTTAATATATATCCTGGCCCCAATACATGGTTGTATTTTAATAAACCCTTACATTGACGGTGATGCCTTCTCCATTCTGAGGGTTTAGATAAACCTCCCGTCTTTCCAGCACTCTTCTTCTTCTTAGAGTCTCTTTATCCTAAGTATTTATGTCAAAATCACAATACACATTGGCACGTTTGCATTTGTTGATGTTATGATCTTAGCGCTACATCAAAGGACAGCATTGGTATTCTTAAACAAGGAGTATCAAACACTACCAGTTAGTAAATAACATTACTTATTCCTAAATAATGATACCTAAATACTAATCTTTAAGTAAGAACACTGCTTCTTAAATAAGAATACCCCATCCATAAATAAGGATACCAGTCCTTAAATAAGAATATCCCTGTATGTATGCTGTTTGCTTGAGCAAGCAGGCCACCCAGCTAAACATATACAGTGCATGTGCTTGGCACAGAATTAGTTAAGGATATAAATCAGTGGTTTATTTATTACTATATTAACATTACTTAAACCTATGATACCCTTTCTCCTACCTTTATCTATCTTAATTATACGCCATTTATTTATCATAGTAAAACTATGGAACTGTCTTCCATTGGACGTTGGCAGGTTCATTGGACAATTTCAAAAGAATGCTTGATACATAAAGTAGAGTTGATCCAGGGATATTTCCAATTGCCACTTGGAGTCAGGAAGGATTTTATTTTCCCCTTTATAATTCTGGTGGGGTTTTTTTTGGCCTTCCTCTGGATCAACAGTTAGACAGCAAATGAGGGTATTGCTGAGTATGTTGGACTGGATGGATGTATGGCTTTATTCATCTTCAAATACTATACTATCTGAGCTGTCAAGCATATTGATGTTTTCTGTACCACTGTAAAATCTCTTTCTACATATCTTCTCGCCCTCATGAATGGTGTCATGATTGTTGCTGTGCAGCCCTTTCCAACTAAAAAGCCTATAGCCAACTAAAAAGTCTGCTCAGGCCTCTAAAATAACCCTTCACGCTACATATAAATGAGGCCCACCCTGGGCCCCAGTTTGGGCACACCTTTTGCTCCCATGGTAGCTTTGCCCATGGGGTCAACACTGTAAATACTGACCCTTTGCAGAAATTTGATGCATTTGCCAATTAAAGCATTTGAAATGTTATAACTGTTGTTTGTGAAGGTTCTCATTCATCCAGGTCATGGTATATCTGTAGTATTCAATTAGATCAACTGGACTTGAAATGTAGTTCTTGAAGACGTTTCGAGTCATCCGACTGGCTTTCTCAATTCAGAAGACTTGTACAAGAATCTGTGGCCCCTGGAAAATCCCAATTAGCATATCACAGCCAAGTGTTAAGGGTGTGATTAGATAGTGGCTAAGGGGTGTTATAGGAACGCCCAGAGTAAGGTGTTAAAACAGCATTGTACATGGCAGACAGTTGGTGTCGAACCCCCCCCACCTCTATTTAGGCTTGGTTTCTTTATTGTCACATAAATGGCCTCCTTCACACCTCTCTTGAACCAGTCACGTTCCTTCGCCAGTATGTTAACATTACAATCTTCAAAGGTATGTCCTTTATCCTTAAGATGCAGGTACACGGCTGAGTCCTGACCCGAGGAATTGGCTCTTCTGTGCTGGGCCATACGTTGATGCAGTTGCTGTTTGGTCTCCCCCACATACAAATCAGAGCATTCTTCACTGCACTGCACTGCATATATGATGTCGCTTTTCTTGTGTTTCGGTATTGGGTCTTTCGGATGTACCAATTGCTGCCTCAGTGTGTTGTTCGGTTTAAAGCAGACAGGGATACGATGTTTTTTGAAAATTCTTCTTAATTTCTCGGAGACCCCTGCTACATATGGGATGACCATGTTCTTTCTCCTGTCTTGCTTTTCCCCTTCACTGTTGGTATTCGTGTTCTTTTCTTTCCTTCTACTTCTTTTGACAAAGGCCCAGTCTGGATATCCACAAGTTTTAAGCCCACCAAGGAGGCTGTTGACATGGTGAGAAAACGGCTGGGCCAAGACAGCACTCTAACCAGCAGAACTGATCTCAACCCAGAACAGGTGTGTTCCTTGTTGGACTTGTGCCTGAATACCACCTATTTCAAATACAGGGATAAGTTCTATAAGCAAAAACATGGATGTGCTATGGGATCTCCAGTTTCACCTATTGTGGCCAACCTTTACATGGAGGAGGTAGAAACATTCGGATGTACCAATTGCTGCCTCAGTGTGTTGTTCGGTTTAAAGCAAGACAGGAGAAAGAACATGGTCATCCCATATGTAGCAGGGGTCTCCGAGAAATTAAGAAGAATTTTCACAAAACATCGTATCCCTGTCTGCTTTAAACCGAACAACACACTGAGGCTTCAAGAACTACATTTCAAGTCCAGTTGATCTAATTGAATACTACAGTTATAACTGTTCTTCAGCATACAATAATAATTACGTAAAATAAATACTGAAGCAGCAAATTGGCTATGTCTGTACACAGACATCTATTTTCAGATATTGATTTTTTTAGCACCACAGGAGATGTTTTAATGTGTGGCAATTAAAATAACAAATATTTATGAAGCAGGGTCATCCTTAAAGGGACACTAAACTGAAAAAAATTACTTGCCTTTATCCTTTTCTATATTTTTAGTGCTGTCAGGAGCTTGATCCCTCTTTGCTCTCAATGCTCCCTGTCACTAGATCTCCTCATGTACAGTACTGTTCAGCTCTCCCCAAGTTAGTATCTCCTAGTTAGTGAAAGTAAAACTGTTTTGCTATGGGAAGGTAAGCAGCAGTGGGAGCTGTTATAACTACTGGAATTAAGTAAGAATTTTTTTTGTAGCTGTAGGAGTTTTAAGGTGAGTGTGTGGAGGGGGGGGGGTTGTAATTAATTTATTTAGGTACAGTGCTACATTGGGACTTCAGTAACACAAACAGCAGCTAACTGCAGGATTGAGTGTTATCTGCACAGACAAACAGATAATGCTTATTCCTTTTCTTTATCTTAATGCTAAATCAATTAGCAATGCAGTGACAGAGAAATAAGCTTGACATGCCTGGGGGAGGGTCTGGGTGATTAACAGTTCTTTTCTGACTAGCTGTGCCCCACCCTCTTTAAAAATTTAATTTCCAGAGCTAAAAAACAAGGGATAGGAAGGTCAGAGAAGGGAAAAAAAGATTTAAGATCGGTAGTAACTAATCCTAATTACTGTGTGATTAGTTAAAAAATTATTTGGCACAGTTTACATGTCCTTTAAATAAAGAACAGTGTCAGACTGGTCTATTGGATGGCCTATTCAACCAAAAAAAAACAAGAAAACTGCTTAATTTTATATACAGAGCCAAAGGGACATTAAGAAATGCAGTTTATTAAAAAAATAGGAGATAGCAGAAGTAAGATAGATATGTTAATTAGTTATATTAAAGATATGAGACGTTAGGCTGGCCCCTAAACTTATACTGGTGGGCCCGAACATTTCAGTCTGACACTGATAAGAAATATATATAGATAGGTAGGGTATAGATATACCCTACCAGAATACCCCTACCTATATAAGAATACCTCTCCTTAAATAACACTACAGATCCTTTAAGGGTAGCTGTGGTCGCAAATTCTTCCAAACTAGTAAGAATGATATAAATCGCCTTCCATCACACCTTCAAAAAAATCACATCTCTAGATAAAATTTGTGAGAAGTTATTGCTGCAAAGGTTCAGCAATGTAACTTCCTGGTTGAATGTTTCCTGTTTTCAGCCATGTGACCAGCCTTTGCCTGCATTAATAGGCTCCCCTTCTCAACTGTCAATTTCCCCCCCAGGTACTTCCTGATTTCCCCAGCATTAAGTCTTAACTGAGCATGCTTCTCCCCTGGGGCGGACGGCGGAGCAGATGTCAGGTGATCTCACTCAACCTACTGGAAGCTTTGAACGTTCACCCCAATGTTATTTCTCACAGGCTCCAGCCAGAGATGTAATTGTTGGCTCAGTGTAAAGGAGATACTGCAGGCTATTATTTAATCATCACTTGTTTTGAGACCACAGTTGCCCTTTAATTAATGATAACTACATAGAGTTATTTTAGGATTCCCCTGCTTAATAAATAAGGCCTTTAATCGGTAATTCACAACCGCGGAATTATTAAGACTGTGTGTTTTGTGTTCGCGTTTTGCGCATGCGTTTTTGCCATTTTGCGTTATGGAAACACATGCGTTAACGCACCAAAAATGGTGAACGCATGCGTTACCAAAACGCGGACGGACGCGCAGTCGCATACGCATCGGAAATTTCCATTTTAGCGAAAAACGCGGGCACAAACTCGTGAAAAACGCGCTAGTGTGGCCTAGCCCTTAAAGTATAACTATACTCGCCTCCACCCTGTTCCTCCGGCCCCTGCAGTCAGTAGTACCCAGGGGGAGGACCTAATACTATTTATATACTAAGGGAGGGAAATATTGCTTACATTTATTGACTTTTGAGTAAATTTAAAAAAAACAACACCAAACCTAACAGAGGCTTTGAGCTTGAAGTTTTGTGTACAAAGATATATCTCTCAATTATTTTGGTTTATAAAGTAAAGCCGCAGTACATTTAGGATTGCTATATGCACTGATTCAACATAGCTGTTGTAGCTCTGGGTAAATTGCCTTCTGTTTGAGAAAGTTTCACATCAGCCTCAAGGTTGGTGTTAAATTTTTGCAAGACAGCCAAGCTATTTGGATATTGAATAAGGATAAGGTTTTCTTCCAGAAACTGCTGCAGCCATTGCAAGTCTTTTTTTAAGTCAGGACATTAAAAAGGACTTGCTTTAAAGTCAGCAGGCACTTAAAGGGTCCAATGTTGGTCTGTTGATATTTAATGCTTTCAATGTTATTTTTGCAACATGTTATGATACCATCTTGAAGATTTTTTAAAATGTATTTTAATTGTAAAACACATCTTTTAATTTTAGTTAAAATCATTTTAATTATTACAGTTATCTGACTGTGCATTCTTTTCCTTTCAACAGAGTCCTTTTATGGAGGTCAAGATTATAGACACACCAAAAAGATTCAAAAGAGACTCTGGCCTTGATTGTGATGAACATTCAACTGAAACCATGTGCTGCCGTTATCCATTAATTGTTGATTTTGAGGCGTTTGGCTGGGATTGGGTTATTGCCCCAAAGAAATATAATGCTAACTACTGCTCTGGTGAATGTGGAATTGAGTTTTTACAAAAATACCCTCACAGCCATGTTGTTAATCAAGCAAACCCTAAAGGTCCTACAGGACCGTGCTGTTCCCCAACCAAAATGTCCTCTCTTAATATGTTATACTTTAATGATGATGCAGAAGTCATCCAAGGAAAAATTCCAGCCATGGTGGTTGATCGTTGTGGGTGCATATAAGCATTTACCTATGTGGATCACACCATGAATTGACAATTGATTATCAGTTGGCAGTTAGTTTATTTCACTGATGATTTCAAAGTTGCCTTTTTGTTCTTCTCTTATAAATCATTGCAGCACTAAAATCACAATCTGAGCCTTAATGAAGAAACAATAGAAAGATGGATAAAACTAAATTGTGCCACAAAATGTAAATCAGAAATTGTATTTTATGATTTCAAATTATTTTAATATAAGGTTAAGCAACTTTTTTTTTTACTGATGTGAGCAGAATAGCACAGCCTTTATAATGTCACATTTCCTTGTTTCTTAGAATTAGCAGAGTATCCCTTTAGGGGAATGATATGTGAATATATACGATATATGAATGATATATGTTTTTTGGAAGGCTTGTATAGGTATGAGCTTGTAAACTATAATGTATTCAATAATCTTGAATACAGTGCACAAAAAAAGTTATGTGAGAAAAAATGTACACATGGAATATATAATTATATATAGTTATAATTATATAAGTTCAGACAACTTTAAGTTTTTTTGTTTGTTAAGACAGCTGTGTATGTCCGTTATGAAAATGTGAATATTTAGTTATTCCAAGGGATTGATCTTTCCTTAAACAACCAGGAATTTTGAACTATCATTAGTGCTCAACTGAGCTCTTTCTTTTCTCTCTCATTCTCATCATGCTGAATAGAAACAGATGTGCTTAGTAACTGTTCTTATTTACCATTGGAGTATTTCATCTTTAAATTAGCCTAAACAGCTACAAATACATATATATTCTATTAATTAAATAAATGTAAATGGAGTTTGCTTAAAAGTTGCGGCTTCCATAAGCTTTAATTCGTGGATCATTGCTTTGTACAGTAAAAAAATAAATATTTGAAAACAGTCCAATTAATTATTAAGGCTGTAAATTTGGCGAATTTGTGCTCTAGACTCGAAAAAAGTTTCCAATGACATAACTAAAGAATATCTGACATACCCTGAACATCAGTGTAATTGCTGATGCTTTAGTGATGATAAAACTGTGAATAAAAAATATTTTAGTTAGGTGTTTAAAATACAAATTTACAAAGTAATTTGTAAAAAAAACAAAAAAAAAAATGTAAGAAATAAAAATAAAATATTCATTTTGGAACCATTCCGTTAAGCAAACGTGTTAGTCAAAGAGGCCATAAAACAGGAAATAAATTTAAAAGAAAGCTTTTAAACATTAGGCATTGATTATATGTTTGACAACAGCATTTTTTGAATGTGAGAGATTTTCTAGGTTAATAGTGAATAAATAATTCAAACATTTAAAGGGCATGTCCACCCCCCAAAAAAATTCCCCCCACTACTGTCCCCACTGTGCAGTGCTTAAAAATCCTTACCTTACCGCTCTGCTCCAAATGTTTCTCATGCAATGTCTGTCCAAAGTCCCAGAAAGTGAAAAGTAGGAGCCTGGCTGTAAGTGAAAAGGTTTCCGCCTCTTACCTTTCCTCTGAGAGGTTTCTGACATGCCCACTGCAGCCCTTTCACCCTCCCGGTCCCTATTTCCTGCCCTGTGCCTTAGCTTTCAACACTTTTGCTGTAGTGTAGTGGACCCTATCCCACCCCCCACCATATTTGTTTGCAAAGAAAAAAATCGGTAATGTACTTACAGAGCCTCAATCCCCTGGCATTCTGCACTGCTGGCAGCCACGTCTGTTATTGGCTTTCAATCACTGACACAGCTGCCGGTCCGGCTCCCTACTTGCAACTTCCTGCAATTAGAGGCCCAGGTCTGAACGCCGAGGGAACAAAGCTCTGTAAGTACCCTTTTGATTTTTGTTTTGCAAACAAATATGGTGATTAGGGGTGGGATAGGGTCCACTACACTACAGCAAAAGTTTACATCAGAGGTGGAGATACCCTTTAAAAAGGCACAGAAATTGTGCCTATAATGATTGTTACAGTTAACATAAATTTATGAAAAAGGTCGTACAATAACCATCGGGATTTTAATTGTATGTTTGCCCATACAATACTATTGTGGTAATCTTCTAACCGCATGGTATTGTTTGAACGGGTCATTGTACAATTACAATCACAGGCATAACTGTATGGCCCCAGTCTGTACTTTTAAGAAAATAAATAATGCCCTTATGTGGAGTTTTAGGTAGCTATTTTATAGGATATTACAAAAAAATCTGTATTGCGTTATTTCTGTTATATTTGCACTATAAATCAAGTGTTGCCAGCGGGAATTTATAGATACTATACATTTTATAGAAAGAAGCTTTCATAGAAGCTAACTTTTGTAACTGGCATATCACAGTTAACTGTAAATATTCATTTTGAATCCACTGTTATATATTTGCGCAAATAGAGAATAATTCTGTATAATAAAGAAAAACCAAATAAATGCCAATGCTTTGTAAAAGTTTATTGTAATTGGTGTAATTATTAGTGAAAAAATGTCAAATTGAGAAAACAGTATAACGGTTTTTCAATGTGAGAATGGTAAAACTATGGAACTGTCTTCCATTGGATGTGGTGATGAAAGGTTCATTGGATAGTTTAATGAAAAGCTGGACAAGTTTCTAAAAACAAAGAATGTTGCATGTTATTAGTAGTGATAGATAAAGTTGGAGTTGATCCAGGGCGTAAATGTATGGGAGACATACAATACCATACTAAAGTACAGCAATGGTATTGTATAAGCTATTGTACAATTCCTATAGTGATCGCAAATGTATGATTGTTATTATAATTTTACATCCACAATCACAATTGTGAGACCGCAGTCGTAAATTTTACAATCAGAAAGGTATGGTATCGCTATTTAGCAATGCCGTACCCTTATAAATATGCCCACATTTCTCTTACCGGTGTTTACTGTATTTAAAAATGTCTTTAGTTTATTTGACAGATAGTTGTCTGCTGTAAGAATAAGGCCCAGTAGTTGTTTCACTAATGTGATGGGCAGCAAAGCTATCACACACAAAGAGAACATAACGGTCGACTAATAAGGGCACACCCTTTGATATCAAAATGTACAAAAATACTCTTTTATTATTATAATGTATAGCCACACATATATACCAGGAAATCCCACTGCAACATGCATACACATAACACAAGTTTTGCAATATAATTCAAATCCTACATAGATTAAGGTAGGAAAACCCCAATTTCCCTACGCATTAAGTGTATATATAGATTCAGCTGAGCTATCACAACCTGACATTCATTCAAAATTGTAATGAATGTGCAAAAGTTTTTGCACATGAACAAATGTGTTTTTATTTAATTTAAGTATTATGTTTAATTTAAGTATTATGTTTAAGCAAGTTTATTTTGGGGCATAGTTGTAACTATTATCATCTTAAGGGGTATATCCACTGTTTTATTGAAGAATGGGAGGTAAAGGAGCTGTGTCTTACCTCCCGTTCTTCAATAAAACCTGCAAGAAATGGGAGAGAAGGTAAGGTACTTACTTGATCACTTGCTCCTCCGCCACATGCTCTGACAGGTCCCGACGGACTCTGTACTCAATGCACAATCACAAGTGCGATGCGCATAGAATACAGAGTCCCTTGGGACCTTCAGACTACGTGGCCGAGGAGCGAAGTACCTTACTTTCTCTCCCAACTCCTGCTTGTTTTATTGAAGAATGGGAGGTAAGTCACAGCTCCTTAACCTCCCGACAGCTCCTGTGAGTGGAAACGTACTTGGGTGGAAGCGGTTATAAAGTCCTCAGTTATAAAGGACCCTTTTTATTAATGACATAGAAAAAGAAGGTTATTTAATCATCTGATGGTTGTATGGTTGGTGTGAATGTTTGAAAATAAGGATTGTTTGTGCTGATTGTGTGCTGTGATAAAGACTGTAAGTAGTTAAATCTTTCTTTCTTCCAGTTAAAGGGGTGAAGCTGAAAGTAAGTTTTGGCACTGGGATTCTAGATTTTAGTACTGAACCTGTTTTAATTGCAAGCAGGTTGTTTTAAGGGTTAAAAGGTTTTTTCTTATTTTTTTTCCCTCTGTCTCCTTGCACTGATTGGTGTGGGGGCTGGGGCCAATTAGTAAAATAATATTCACATTGCTTGAATTAATGGTTTGTTCCTTACAAGTCAGCTCCTGTGAGTGGAAAAGACCTTCAGTGGAAGCGGTTATAAAGTCCTTAGATATAAAGGACCTTTTTATTAAATACATAGAAATTAAACAAGATTAAACAAGGTTGGCGTGTTGGTGCTGTGTATTAGAAGGGACAGTTGTGTTGATAGCATGCAATGTACATCCTGCCATATGTAAAGGAACCTGGAGCAGCCATTCCAGTGGGTTGCCATTTGGGATCTGAGGTGGAGAGTCTAAGGGGGCAGCTTGCAACATTGCAGAGATTGGCAAAACTGGGGGGACAGCAGGCACTGGTTGGGGTCAGTGTAGAGGAGGGTGGAAGTGGGATGGGTAAAGTTGAGCGGGGAGAGGGCTAATCCCTTGAGCACCCAGGGGACTGCCATTTCTATTACAAGGAAGGATGAAACTAGAGAGGAATAGATTCAAGAGAGAAAACTGCTGTGCAGTTTTGGAATCTGTTTAACATTGGAGAAGCAATGTTTACGTGGGGATATAATCAGGGGATATGATCACCATATACAAATATATTAATGGGCCATACAATAAACTCTCTGGTTCACGAATAGGTCATATCAGAGGACTCGTGGATATCCTTTAAGGTTGGAAGAAAGGAAGTTTCATCTTCAAGTTAGGAAATGTTTCTTTACAGTGAGAATGGTGAAACTGTGGAACTGTCTTCCAGCAGATGTGGTAATGGCAAGTTCATTGAATAGCTTTAAATGGCCTGGATAAGTTTCTAAAACTAAAATATATTGAGAATTACTGGTATTTATACATATACTGTAGATCTGGTTGATCCAGAGATACTTTCCGATTGCCGTTTGTAGTCAGGAAGGATTTTTTCCTCCTTTGTAGCTTTTTTTTTTTCCTTCCTCTGGATCAACTGTTAGGAAGGGTTTAAAAAAAATAAAATAAAAAATTAAATAGGTTGGACTTGATGGATGTATGTCTTTATTCAACCTCAATTACTATGTATTACTATGTAAACTCAAGGTCAGGAAGGCTAGGCAGGTGGTTGTGGTAGGGGAGTCTATCAGAGCCACGTGCTAGGCTAGGCAGGTAGCAGGAGCTTAGAAGTATTAATGCATGGCTAAGAGTGCGGTGTAAGGAAGAAGGGTTTGGGTTTTTAGAGAACTGGGCAGATTTTGCTGTTGGCTACAGGCTCTTTAGCAGGGATGGGTTGCACCTCACTGATGGCGGTGCAGCTGTTTTAGGGCAGAAGATGGCAAGAGGGTTGAAGGAGATTTGAGGGTGTGGGTGGGGGGGTAATTTCAGTCTCCCTCGGATAGAAAGCACAGGGGGTAAGCAGTGTGTAGATTGGCGAGTGGTGGGTGGAAACGGGGAGTAGGGCTAGCATATGGAGGCATGTGTATTAAAAAAACTTACAATATCATAACGTAAAATGTATGTTTGCAAATTTGAGAAGTCTGGCTGACAAAATGGGAGAATTGAAAATAATGGCATTTACTGAAAAGTATGATGGTATAGCAGGAACATGGTTGAACAATTCTCACGACTGGGCTGCAAATTTAGAAGGATACTCCTTGTTTAGACAGGATTGAGAGAATAGGAAAGGGGGAGGAGTATGTGTTTATGTTAAACAAGAGTTAAAACCACATTTAAAAGAAGAGATAACTGGCGATATAGAGAGGAAATATGGGTGGAATTGGGTGATAGGAAGGGGGGTAATGTCATTGTTGGTGTCTGCTACAAGCAGCCAAATGCTAGCAGGGAGGAAATGAGTCGGCTACATATGCAGATGGCAAGGGCTGCAAGTTTGGGGAGTATTCTAATTATGGGGGACTTTAATTTACCTGACATTGACTGGCGTATTGAAGCGGCCAACACAGAAAAGAGTGATGGGATTCTGAATTTGCTGCAGGATAATTTTCTCTCACAGGTGGTTTAAGTTCCTACTAGAAAAGGAGCTATGTTGGATCTGGTAATACCAAGCACAGAGGAATATATTATAGCTATAAGATAACTGGAGGCTTAGGGAATAGTGACCATGAAATAGTGCCATTTAGTGTATGTTATCAAAAGGAAAATGGCACTGGGTTAACTAACACTTTTAATTTCAGGAAAGCAAATTTTTCAAGGTTAAAAGATGTTCTTCAGCAGGTCAACTGGAATCTTATATTATCAGGTAAAGGTACTGAACAGAAGTGCCACGACAAAAGAGGAAGGACGCTACTCACAAGGATAAGATGTATAAGTCCATTGTTTATTCACATATATTCTACAGAGACAAACATCACAGGGCGGTCCACCCGCCTGACGCGTTTCGTGGGTCAAACCCACTTCCTCAGAGGCTGAACAGAAGTGGACTGTTTTTAGGAGGATTTTAAGCCATTTTACATCTAAATTTATACCCTTGGAAAATAAATGTAAAAAAAAATTTCCATGTGGCTTAATTATGATGTAAAGAGGGAAATGAAAAAGAAGAAAAATGTATTTTAAGCATTTAAATCAAAGGAAACAGAAAGGGTCCTAACGAATTATAAAAACCGTAACAAGAATTGTTTAAGTATTTTAACAATTT
The DNA here is from genome assembly GCA_019447015.1 of Hymenochirus boettgeri. Taxonomy (NCBI): domain Eukaryota; kingdom Metazoa; phylum Chordata; class Amphibia; order Anura; family Pipidae; genus Hymenochirus; species Hymenochirus boettgeri. The sequence goes on from CM033477.1 coordinate 84,508,065, forward strand.
TTTAAGCATATTAATAGTAATAAAATGAGAACTGAAAATGTGGCACCATTAATTTATAGGGATAAGTTAGTTACTGAGAAAAGTGATGAAGCAAATGTCTTGAACAATTTTTTTTCCTCTGTATACACTATAGAAAATCCTAGTATAGATAGCATAGAGTATAGTGGCAATAATAGTGTATAAGATAAAGGCGCACTTTGGTTAACCAAGGATATGGTGCAGAAACAACTAAATAAGGTTAATATTAATAAATCCCCTGGAATGGATAAAATACATCCTTGGGTTCTTAGGGAACTAAGTTCAGTTTTATTTAGGCCATTGTCTCTTATATTTGCAGATTCCCTCATGTCTGGATGTGTGTCTCTGGATTGGATAAAAGTTGATGTAATTCCAATATTCAAAAAGGTTACACGTTCACAGCCTGGTAATTACAGGCCTGTAAGTTTAACTTAAGTGGTGGGAAGGTTTATACAGGAACATATTCTAGAGTATGTGTTCAAGTATGTTTCAATGACTGACCTTATAGGCAATAATAAGCATAGATTTAGGAGGAATAGATCTTAGTTGTAGCATTGGTTGTAGTATACTTCAATTTTGCTAAGGCTTTTGATACAGTCCTCCATAGGCGACTAATGTATAACTTAAAGTCTGTTGGTTGATGGATAGGATGCAGAGAGTAGTTGTTAATGGGACTTCATCAACATGGACTTAAGTTCTTAGAGGGGTACCACAGGGTTCTGGGTTGGGGATACTTCTACTTAATAAGTTTATTAATGATTTGAAAGTGGGTATTTTCAGCAAGGTTTCTGTGTTTGTTGATGATACGAAACTTTGTCGACCATTAAAACTTCAGTGGCAGATGAGATTAAATGTTGATAAATGTAAAGTGATGCATTTTAGACTTAAATTGGTGTTTTGGTGGATAACAAACTTAAAGGTACCAAACAGTGCCTGGCAGCAACAGCTAGAGCCAGCAAGATATTGTCTTGTATAAGGAGAGGTATGGATTCAAGGTAGAAAAATGTTATTCTCCCTCTTTTCAAAGCATTGGTAAGGCCTCATTTGGATAAGTTACAAATTATGTACACTAGAGAAAATGCGCTTGTATTGTATAAATACATTGCTGGGCCATACAATAAACTATCAAAATGAAGGGTTTTGTTTTTTTCCCCTTTCTTCCTGTCTCTTGCACTTATTGGTGTGGGGGCTGGGGCTAATTATTTAAATAGAATTCACATTGGTTAGATTAGTGGTTTGCAACGGCAAAAAGGAAGTTTCCTGTGAGTGGACACGAACTGAGTGGAACCTGTACAAAGTACCCTTTTCTAAAGGACCTTTTTATTAAGGACATAGAAAAAGAAGGACATTGAATAAAAGGACAACTAAACAAAGTTGGTGTGTGCTGGTATTGTGTATTATTACTGTGTATTAGAATGGACAGTTTTGTTGGTACCATGCAATGTGAATCCTACTACACGTATAGGAACCTGGAGCAGATATTCCAGGGGACCTATGTGTCAAGTGCGAGTGGGTTGTCCGTTTGGAGGCTGAGGTGGAAATTCTAAGGGGGCAGCTTGCAGCATTGCAGGGATTGGCAAATCTGCAGGGACAGCAGGCACTGGCTGGGGCCAGCATAAAGGTGGGTGGAAGTGGGACAGGAAAGGTTGAGGGGGGAGATAGTTTTGTTAGGGTTATTAAGGGAAGTGGGGGACAGAAGGGTAGGGTTGCTTCTTCCCAGCATTCCCATTCCAACTGATTTGCTGCCTTAGGTGATAAGGTGGAGGAGGACAGCTTGAAATTAGTGTGTATGGAGCAGGCTAATCCCTTGAGCACACGGGACTGCCATCTCTAATACAAGGGGAGGATGAACATAGGATCAGGAATGCTAGGCAGGTAATCTGCCACCAAGATCCTATATGCCAAACTGTGTGTTGCCTGCCTAGTGCTAGGGTTCAGTATGTGGTGGATCATGTAGACAGATTATTGGGTGGTGCTGGGTGTGACCCGCCAGTCTTGGTCCACATTGGTGCCAACAGCAAAGTTAGAAGAGGAGGTGAGGTCCTTAAACATGATTTCCGAGAGTTAGGGGAAAAGTTAAAAGCAAGGACCTCCAGGGTAGTGTTTTCAGAAATACTACCGCAGCCACGTGCCACATTAGGGAGACAGCGGGATTTTAGGAACATTAATGTGTGGCTAAATGGTTGGTGTATGGAAGAAGGGTTTGGGTTTATAGAGAACTGGGCAGACATTGCTGTTGGCTACAGGCTTTTTAGCAGGGATGGGTTGCACCTCACTGATGGCGGTGCAGCTATTTTAAAGGAGAAGATGGCTAGAGGGTTGGAGATTTTAAACTAGGTTTGGGGGGAGTGTAATATCAGTCTTAATGGGATAGATAGCTCATAAGGAAAGCAGGGTGTAGATTGGCCAGTGGTGGGTGGAAAGGGGATGGGGCTAGCATAGGGGTTAGGGAGGCATGTGTATTTGAGTGTATATATAAACTACAGGATCATAATCTAAAATGTATGTTTGCAAATGCGAGAAGCCTGGATGACAAAATGGGGGAATTGTAGATAATGGCATTAACTAGAAAGTATGATATAATAGGTATAGCAGAAAGGTGGTTGAACAGTTCTCAAGACTGGGCTATAAATTTAGAAGGATACTCATTGTTAAGGCAGGCCAGAGTAAAAAAGGAAAGGGGGAGGAGTATGTGTTTATGTTGAAAAATAATTGTAGCCAAATTTAAAGAAAAGATAGCTGGCGATACGGATGTTAAAGCAGAAGCAACATGGGTGGAATTAGGCAACAGGAAAGGGGGCAATATCATTGTTGGTGTCTGCTATAAGCTGCCAAATGCTGGCAGGGAGGAATTGAGTCAGCTTAATATGCAGTTGGCAAGGGCTGCAAGTTTGGGGAGTGTGCTCATTATGGGGGACTTTAACTACCCTGACATTGATTGGTGGAGTGGAACTTCCAACACAGAAAGGGCGATGAGTTCCTGAATTTGCTGCAGGATAATTTTCCGAAGTTCTTACTAGAAAAAGAGCTCTGTGTGATCTGGTAATCTAATATTGCAGAGAGTATTATAGATGTAAAGGTAATTGGAGGCTTAGGGAATAGTGACCTTGAAATAGTGTCGTTTGGACTATGTTATCGAAAGTAAAAGTGTACTGTGTTAACAAAGATTTTTAATTTCAGGAAAGCAAGTTTTCCCAGGTTAAAAGTAGCTCTTCAGCATGTCAACTGGGATAAGGTAACATCCGGTAAAGGTACTGAACAGAATAGTATTTTAATGGTAGGAAGATGAGGACTGAAAATGTGGCATCATTAATTAAGAGGGATAAGTTAGTTAAAAAAGATGGAGATCAAGCAAATGTCTTGAATGGTTTTTATACCTCTGTATACACTATAGATGATCCAAGTACAGATATAGAGTATAGTAGCAATAATGGTATAAAAGATGCAAGTGCCCTTTGGTTAACCAATGATATGGTACAGAAACAACTAAATAAGGTTAATATTAATAAATCTAAACCGGATGAAATGCATCCTCGGTCCTTAGGGAGCTAAATTCAGTTTTATCTTGCCCATTGTTTCTTATTTTTGCAGATTCACTCAGGGTCCGGATGTGTGCCTCTGGATTGGAAAAAAGCTGATATTATTCCAATATTCAAAAAGGGTAGTCGTTCACAGCCGGGTAATTACAGGCCTGTAAGTTTAACATCAGTGGTGGGGAAGATACTGGAAAGTTTAATAAGGGAACATATTCTAGAGTATGTTTCAAGGACTGGCATTATAAGTAGCATGGATTTAGGAGGAATAGATCTTGCCAAACAATGGGGGTTATTCAATAAAAGTTCTTATTGTTTAAAATGTTGCTAATTTTGCCCCAACCAATCAGATGTTAGATTTCAAATCTTACATAAGTTCTGATTGGTTGGGGAAAAATTAGCACCATTTTAAACGATAAGAACTTTTATTGAATCTCCCTGAAACTTGCTTGGCTTTTATGAGGAAGTGAGTAGAAATTTAGACTCTGGCATAGAAGTGGATGTAGTATACTTGGATTTTGCAAAGGCTTTTGATACAGTACCCTATAGGCGACTAAAGTATAAGTTAAAGTCTGTTGGTCTGGGGTGGCACATTTGTACATGGATAGAACATTGGTTGATGAATAGGAAGCAGAGAATAGTTGTTAATGGGGCTTTATCAGTATGAACTAAAGTGCTAAGTGGGGTGCCACAGGGTTCTGTTTTGGTGCCGCTTACATTTAATCTATTTACTAATGATTTGGAAAAAGGTATTGTCAGCAAGGTTTCTGTGTTTGCTGATGACACAAAACTTTGCAATCATTGCAGGTGGATCTAGATAGATTGTCACATTGGGCATCTAAGTGGCAGATGCCAGTGCTGCTTTATACTATAAATAGCTCTGTGTTAAGTGAACCCCTGTTGAAGGTATGGATTCAAGGGAGAATAATGTTATAACAAAGCATTGGTAAGGCTTCATTTGGAATATGCAGTGCAATTTTGGAATCCTGAGCACAAAAAGGACATCTTTAAATTGGAAAGGGTTCACAGAAGGGCAACAAAATTAATAAGGGGGTTGGGAGAGCTTGAATATAAAGAGAGATTAGATAAGTTACAATTATGTACGCTAGAGAAAAGGCACTTGCAATATGTGTATAGATACTTTAACGGGCCATACAATAAACTACCTGGGGCATTGATCACCAATAGAACATGTCAGAGACACACGCGGACATTCCTTATAGGACAATACCCCAAAAAACAACATCTCCCCCATTACATGTCCACACTTCCAGCAGCTGAAATCGCTTACTCTCATTTACAACAGTGCTGCCTTCCCTTAGATATCACACAACAAAGATGAGTGCTAAAAGCCCGCCTCCTAGATGGCCCATGGCCATGATTAACATATCACTTGTCATTGGCTGGTGGGAATGTCTGTTACAACCTCTCTCCTCCTCCTCTACCAGTCAAACAAACTTGAACTGTTTGGTTGCTAGGATACAGCCTACATAATCAAGCTTATCAAGGATGGGTGGAGTAGTGTTTTCTCACTGCTGGTTTTGAGTGACAGTTACAGGCAGACAGAATTCTTACACCCTCTTCACAGTGTGGATAATTGAAGGCAGAGAGAAGATCGAAATCAGGAAAAAAACATATAGGGGTATCTTTACCCTTTTGAAAGCAGTTTTTAAAAAAAAAATTAATTGAGGCAATACAGTTATCCTTTCAGACTTGAAGAAAAGAAGTTTAGGCTTCAAGTTCGGAAAGGGTTTTTCACTGTTAGAACAGTAAAGCTATGGAACTGTCTTCCAGTGGACGTTGTGATGGCACGTTTGTTGGATAGTTTAAAAAAAAAAGCAAAAAACAAAGAATGTTGCAGGTTACTGGTATTGATACATAAAGTAGAGTTGATACAGGGAAATTTCCGATTGAATTCAGGAAGGAATTCTTTTCCCCTTCATAATTCTGGTTATGTTTTTTTGCCTTCCTCTGGATCAACAGTTAGGCAGGAAGTGTGGGTATTGCTGTGTCGGTTGAACTGGATGAACTTATGCCTTTATTCAACCTCAAATACTATACTAATTTCAGCATGAGTTTGTAGTCCCATTCTTTCCGGTCCTTTGCGTCCTAAAGTTTTCCATTAGAACGGCAAGTGTTAAATCCAAACAAGTTTAAAGGGGAATTAAAGACCACAGACAACCTTGTCCCCCAAAAAAGGTCCCAAAAATAGTGATCATTAAAGGTACGGTATTGCAAATTAGTGATACTGCACTTATATATAGGTAAATATGGCTGGTATTTATAAACATATGTCTCTTACAATAATAAGTGTTCCTGGGAGAAAAGCTTTCAAATTAAAATTAAAAAATGTAAGTTTAATTTGCCTTTAACACTTACTTGGCTCATGATTTGTCATGATGAAACGTCTTTTATGTTGGGTCCTTACAGGGGAACTGTGGTCCAAAAATGACTTTAGGTAAATTGATAGGAATTGCTATCCTGAGAATTTTTGCAATGTATTTTCATTGTTTATTTTGCATAGTTTTAAAGATATTTAAATTTTTGTGTGTGATATGGCAGCAGCATCACCAGGTCCCCTGCACTTCCTGCTTCCTGTTCTGAAACTTTGTGACAGTCAATCTGCTCTGTCTCTTCCTCCCTTTGCCCCCTGGTCCCTCCCACTCTTTGACCCTATGGCCACTCCATTTTCAGATCCCCCTTGTTCTTATGAGTGTGGAGTTGTCCTTTAAGGCACTCTCACTACATAGAAGGTGGGAAAATGTAAACAATACAAAGACAAAACAATCTTTAAAATTAAAGGGGTCACCAAGTGTTGCAATAAAAACATAATGTTTAATCTAATACATGTCTAAAAACCCCTCTGGCGCAGTGGAATCTCCCGTCTCAAAGATATGAAAAAGTCATAACAAATATATATATGCTACTGATGATACAGTATCAAAGCTAAATTGTTCATGCCCACTTTAAATATATATAAAGATGGTATAGTATACATTCACACATTATAGAGTGCAACTAGTGACGAATAGATACAATATACATACAAAATAGAAGCCAAGTGCACATTCAAATTGTTTACATGTTTATCTCCTTTATGATGCTGTTTTAAAAAGCCTGCCCTTCTCTCTGGATAAATAAATGCAATTACTTTAATAACTTAGCTCACCTGAGTACATGACCTTTATTTGAGAGGCACCAATAAAACTGCTTACATTTACAAACATTCTGCCCTCCCTTAGATATCACACAGCAAAGATGTGTGCTAAAAGCCCACCTCCTAGCCAGCCCAGGGCCGAGGATAACATAGCACCTGTCATTGGCTGGTGGGAATGTCTGTTATGACCTCTCTCCACCTCTTCTGCCTTGAAGTCGCTTGTTGCTTGAATACAGCCTACATAATCAAGCTGAAGGGGTGAGACAGAATCATTATGCCCCTTTCACAGCACAGCTAATTGAAGGCAAACAGATGCTTATTGTCTCAATTGCATTGAGACAATACAAATATTCCTTAAGATTTCAACAAATAATTCTAATTCTCATTGAGTGCCATTAGGCTAAGTATGTTAAAATATTGCATCCGTGGCAGCCAGCAATAGAGAACACCGTGGGAGCGAGGATCTGTAAGTACAGTCCTGATTATATTTTTACACTTCCTATATAGCGGTTGGGGGTGGAAGGGGATGCCCTGCAATATATATAACAAATTTAATGCTACATAAGGGGCAGGAGAGTGGGAGGGCTCCCCTGTGCATGCCACTGTCCTCTCAGAGGGCAAGGAGGAGGCAGAAACCTTTAGGACAGGAAGACAGCTACTACTCCTCCTGGACTTTGGACAAGCACTACAAGGGAACCATAAGGAGCAGAGATGTAAGATAAGGATTTATTTTATAACTACTCAGTGGGGCCAGTAGTTCCTTAAAGTTTAGTTTGGGGGGTGGACATGCCCTTTAAACTATGGAGGCTGCTACTGTAAGTATTGATTTAAATACTCCTATCTTTGTACCTGTAGATGAACCGCCCCATTTAGACTCAGTAGCTCTACCAGGCCCAATTGCCAAACCTTTTTTAAAACCTTATCCAATCAGTAGTCTGTGCTCCCAAGTCGTAACATAAGCAGATATAAATGTGGCACTTGCCATGGTGAATACTAATAAGTATTCAGTTTGAACCACATAGTATAGTAACAGTTTAAAACATACCTGTGTGAAGATTCTATATCCACTGTATCCACACACAGCAAAACATACACACACATAATTTCCACTGGGCAGCGGGCACTCCTAATCGTTACATGCCTGGGTGCACGATCCCAAAGTATGCAAAGGTAGTGTGAACGGAGGCACTCACAGGTCTTGGCAAACAAACGAATGTTTATTAAAACAGAAAAGTATATATATATATATATATTCGCAAATAATTTTATACATTGCTGTTGGGGGGGGGGGTTTAGAACATTACAAATGTTATTGCAACTCCTTGATAGTTATGCACAATTTAGTATTATGAGTAGATAGAGGTTTTACTCTCAACTAAGTGCTCTATAGTAGGGATGGCATAGAACTCGAACTCGAACCCGAGTTCGAGCCGAACTGTTCGAGTTCGAACGGACCCGGACTTCTCGAACTATCTCGGACGCGGACTTTCGATGATTTATCGAATGTTCGAACGGTCGAATCCGCGAGTAAAATGTACATGGCATCTAGGCGCGAACATCGAATCTGCGAGTAAAGTCTCCATTACAGCCTATATGCGAGCATCGAATCTGCGAGTAAAATGTCCATGTTACCTCGAACGTTCAAACGCGAAAGCTCGAAAGTAGCGCGCGTGAGAGTAAAATCGATTTTACGAAAGTCCTGGATATTGGAACATGCTCCCCAGACCATTTCCCAGGTCCACAGGAGACAGGTGCAGTCCTGCGCTGATATAAACAGAGACAAGGTGGACTCGCCCGATATAAACAGAGACAAGATCGGGCCTGCGCTGATATAAACAGAGACAAGGTGCAGGCCTGCGCTGATAAAAACAGAGAGACAAGGTATGGGCCAGCGCTGATAACAGAGACAAGGTCATGGTCCTGCACTAATATAAACAGAGACAAGGTGCAGGCCTGCGCTGATAAAAACAGACAAGGTGCAGTCTGCGCTGATATAACAGAGACAAGGTGTGGACCTGCGCGATATAAACAGAGACAAGGTATGGGCCAGCGCTGATAACAGAGACAAGGTGCAGGCCTGCACTAATATAAACAGAGACAAGGTGCGGGCCAGTGCTGATATAAACAGAGACAAGGTGCAGGCCGGCGCAGATATAAACAGAGACAAGCTGCAGGCCAGCTGTGGTGATATAAACAGAGACAAGGTGCAGGCCAGCAGGTGATATAAACAGAGCAAGGTGCAGGCAGCTCTGATAAAACAGAGACAAGGTGCAGTCTGCTCTGATATAAACAGAGACAAGGTGCAGGCCTGCTCTGATATAAACAGAGAAAGGTGCAGGCCTGCCTGATATAACAGAGACAAGGGCAGGCCAGCTCTGATATAAACAGAGACAAAGGTGCAGGCCTGCTCTGATATAAACAGAGACAAGGTGCAGGCCAGCTTGATATATAAACAGAGACAAGGTGCAGGCAGCTCTGATATAAACAGAGACAAGGTGCAGGCCAGCGCTGATATAAACAAGACAAAATAAAGAGACAAGGTGCAGGCCAGCTCTGATATAAACAGAGACAAGGTGCAGGCCAGCTCTGATATAAACAGAGACAAGGTGCAGGCCAGCTCTGATATAAACAGAGACAAGGTGCAGGCCAGCTCTGATATAAACAGAGACAAGGTGCAGGCCAGCTCTGATATAAACAGAGACAAGGTGCAGGCCGCTGATATAACAGAGACAAGGTGCAGGCCAGCTCTGATATAAACAGAGACAAGGTGCAGGCTGCGCTGATACTGATATAAACAGAGACAAGGTGCAGGCCTGCTCTGATATAAAACAGAGACAAGGGCAGGCTGCTCTGATATAACAGAGACAGGGGCAGGCAGCTCTGATATAAACAGAGACAAGGGCAGGATCGCTACTGATATAAACAGAGACAAGGTGCAGGCCTGCTCTGAATAAACAGAGACAAGGTGCAGGCCTGCGCTGATATAAACAGAGACAAGGTGCAGTCTGGCTGATATAAACAGAGACAAGGTGCAGGCCTGCGCTGATATAAACAGAGACAAGGTGCAGGCCTGCGCTGATATAAACAGAGACAAGGTGCAGGCCTGCGCTGATATAAACAGAGACAAGGTGCAGGCCTGCGCTGATATAAACAGAGACAAGGTGCAGGCCTGCGCTGATATAAACAGAGACAGGTGCAGGCCTGCGCTGATATAAACAGAGACAAGGTGCAGTCCTGCGCTATATAAACAGAGACAAGGTGCAGGCCTGCGCTGATATAAAACAGAGACAAGGTGCAGCCTGCGCTAATATAACAGAGACAAGGTGCCGGCCTGCGCTGATATAAACAGAGACAAGGTGCAGGCCTGCGCTGATATAAACAGGAGACAAGGTGCAGTCCTGCGCTAATAAAACAGAGACAAGGTGCAGGCCTGCTGCTGATATAACAGAGGACAAGGTGCGGGCCAGTAATGGATAAAGGCCTTATTTATAAATTACAGTGTATCTTAAAAACAGGGAGATCTCTGGACTAACACTGTTGATCTGCGCAACAAAAACACTTGACCTCTAATGTCGTAATTAAAAAGAACCAAGCACTTACTGCAAGCGAAACATAGTCATTAAGTGGAAACTGCTGAATTGTTATTGCTTTTATAATCTTTTAGGGGTCAGGCATGTTTAACATTATCTCACACATGCGGAACAGTTCATAATTATTATTCAACAGAGTACTCATTTAATGCACTCACCAGTTCAACCAAAGAAAAAACGTATGTGTATAAACAATGATTAACTCGCTTGTTGTAATAAAAATCCTCTTTCCAGAATTCGGCTTTTCAGAAGTTTATCTACCAATGGCCTCTAATCCAAAATACTAAATACATTCCAGAAATGTTAATACAGAAAGCATGGACAAATGCCTACCATTCACATAAGCAGTCTCCCAACCTGTGTATGAGCAGGAGCGAGACATGGTCTATTCATGAAAGTCCGACTGGTATATGGTTTGGAACTAACACTTCGTACTCCATCTTCTGGTATGTATTCAACTTCAAGTTTGTAAGAGGGATCCCATGTTTATTAGGAAAAAATGTGCAGAACCAAAGCACAAACATTTCGGCCAACTGGCCTTTGGAAAGTAATCTATACATGGCCTACCAGCATTGTCCTAATGATGCTGGGACAGTTAGGGGTATGATCAGGCTCTGCCCCAAGCACTTTACAATCTAAATACCCACACAAACTCAATCAGTATCTCTTAAAGGAACACTAACTAAAAAACAAGTATTTGGCATCCGTTTCATTATTCACAGGGAGGTGAGAACGCTTAGTCCCACCTCCCGTGAATAATAGTTGCTCGGGGGACCTGGAACTACCTACCACGCTCCTCTCGCAAGCCACTCCTGTCTGACCACGCCCTATCTTAGGCGCATGTGCGCCAATACAAAAGATAGGGCGTGATCGGGACAAAACAGGTGTGCTTGCGAGAGGAGCGCGGTAAGCAGGGGTGCCCCTACCATGTAGCAAACTGAAACATTTGCTCAGGGCGTCCCTGCGGCAGAACACTTATTAGATGGCAGTTAAAAAATCTTCCTTCCTGCAATACCGCATTTCAGCACCAGTCCACAATCATTGTTAAGTCAGTCCTCCAGTTCACCAGTCATTGTATGTCAGCCCACCATACCCACCTCCACAAGCCACGCCTATGTTCCATGATGAAGCCACGCCCCACTTCATTGTCACTCCCCTGTCGCCGATAGGCGGCATTAAAAAGTGTTCAGGTGTTCAGGTGTCAAAGCTCTAGGAACACCCCTGGCAGTAAGGTATGTCAGGTCCCCTGAGCAAACTATTATTCAGGGAGGTGGGATAATAATGTCTCACCTCCCTGTGAATAATAGAAACGGATGCCAAATATTTGTTTTTTTAAGTTTAGTGTTCCTTTAAGATTGTGTAAACTTACCCAACTACAACAATGTTTGCAGTTGTAGCCAAGAGAACTCAAGACTAAGAACTGGGCACCACCGAGACACCGTGCAATTCTCTATAAAGGGTTTTCTATGTAAAGGCAGTATGGTCGTGGAATACTCTGCCTCAGCGACATAACTATCGCGGGGGGGGCAGAAGGTAGGGGCGTCCGCCACAACCTTCTGCATCAGCTGTTTTTTAAAAATCTGACATACACACGATCAGCTGTTTAAAAGACGGACCAGGCCCTGCAGTTACGTCCTGTCTGCCTGATATGTTGTGTTAATTTAGAGTGCAGGGAATATTTGCACTTAGGAGCCTGTGAGGCACAAAAAAGCCTAGTGCCCTAAGCCCCACCTCTAAACACAGACCACCTCCACACTCCCAAATAGCACTCATTTTCTCTTTTTTTGCTATATTTGGTATAACTGGGTTCAGCCTGCTGGACATTATTGGAATTTCCCAGCATGGCCGGGGAGGAGGTATGCTAGTTATAGTTTAACGGCACCCTAAAAACGGTAGCTTGTAAGTTATCTCCCCAAACCCCTGATATATTCAGCACTTTAATGGATTGTATTCCAACCAGCTAATTATTGCTTCCATGCTGGAGTAGATGGCTCCTCCCTCCATGCAGTCAATCAAGGCTCTGACCCTGTTTCCCTCTGCTGTCTCCTCTGCACACGTCAAAATTATAAAAAAGCTCATTGAGCAAAAAAAAGTGGATTCATTTCCAGAATGGAACAGACCTTATCATTAAATTTCTGGTTCCAAATGCATGTAATAAACAGGTAAAAATAGCGTTGGGGTTTAGCGCAGATAACAGACAGTTCACCAGTTTTAAGGGTGAACATGCCCTTTATTAATTCACCGACCAATATAAAACAGCGTAATACAGTTCTATGATCTCAGTGTGAAGTTAAATCCTTGTTTTATTTCTCACTTTGCTATGGAAAATGTTGACTCTGTTATTGTAAATATTTACTGATAACTTAACATTTAAAATGTCTAATAATTGATGTAGCTGTGTTGATTAGCTATAATGTAATGGTAATACTACCAACTTGCTTGTAAGGGAAAATAACCCTCTTTTACATTGTTATTATCTAAGGACCTAACAGCTCCCGCGGGGACTATACTTGTATAATAGATTAAAAGCTAGTTAAATGCTTTTTTCAGCCTTGGCAGAACACAGATACGGCTCTTATCTTTGAAATATAGTACACTTATGAGAATCACGTGATGAGGAGCATCTGAGTGTGTGAACATGCAGCCTGGAAGATATTCCTGGCATACTGAGATTATGGGGTTAATTTAAAGGAACACTACACCTTGCTGTCCAGCCATAGAAAACCGTTGATGAATTTCTACTTTTAATTTTGAAGGAAAGTAACAAAACCAATTAAAAATTAACAAACAAATGATCGCAATTGTACGCTAGCCAATACAATAACTTCAATAGTCTATGAGCGCATGAATGAATATGGCCCAAAGTTCTGTTGCGGACCTCTTATAGTATGTTATGGTCCCAGTCCCTGGATCGACAGTTGCTCAATAGAGATCTGAAGTTTGTGACCCATCCAACAGCCAATCAGCAAAAAATAACTGTTATGGGGCCTATACATGCATCAATCCCGGTTATGTGATATTGGCAGATTTCGATATTGTACAATCATCGGTTCATGTATGGCGATCGTCCATTTGTCAGACAAATTTGTTTTTCCATATCAGACCAAAGGAAAAAAATGTATCGGACCAATACCATCGTATGACCAAGGGCATGTGTGGGCCCCATAAGGACATTTCAAGTGGTGCATCCTGGGGAGAAGAAAAGAAAAAAAATGGCAGTGCTCACTATTGATACCCATAACAAAGAGTCTGAATTGATTGATTTTTCAAAAAAAAAATTATAAGCAACAATACAACTTTTTATTTTAGGGGAATGCTGGAGGTATACTTCTCAAACATCTGGATATTGGATCGGGATATTTATTATTATATATTTATTATTAATAAAGCCTTTCTGTCCACCTGCTCCTTTGAGAAATAAAAAATAGATGTAATTCAAAGCTAATAAAGTAATGTGGTTTGACGCCTACTTGTACGTTAGGGCGGTTGCAAGAGGTGAAAGTTAACCTGTGCTATTAATTTGCAGTTACCAATTAGAAATTAGCTTTTAATCGTGTTGCCGCAGTTAGCTAAAAATCTGATTGGTTAATGCAGAATAATAGCACGAGTCAGATTTTTTGGGATTTCTGCTCATGTCTTGTTTAAAATTAGCTGTGGCCACTGTGGATATTTATTAGCGATAGAAGAAATTCCATCACCATCTATTGTCTTGAAGGAAAAAACGCTTGACAGGCGAGTCTCTTTAATGTGAGAATCCATTTGCCCTATCTGTCTCACTGTGCAGTTCCAGTCGGCCTCAACAAGTTCCAGATCAATGATTCATTATTAGTGGTTCAGTGGTCCTTCTCCTCGCCTCAGATTCCTTTTCTATCTCATTCTTGTGACTTGCGCTGTTTATTCCTGTAAAGTGTTTAAATACTGACGACCTGTGTCATTTGCTTGCGAACATGACCTGTACAATAAAGGGACAGGGAATATTTTTTCTTTAATTAAGCAGGGGAAAACAACCACAGGGAGATTCAATAAAGTTCTTATCTTAAAAATGGTGCTAATTTTGCCCCAACCAATCAGATGTTAGCTTTCAAATGTTAAATAAACATCTGGTTGGTTGGGGCCAAATTAGCACCATTTTTAAATATGATAATAAAACTTTATGCATAACTAGTATTTTAAAAGGATAAGCATGAATTCTAGAGATGGTATCTGGGTCCGACACAACCCGAATCTGACACGAAACTCCTCGGTTCCGAAATCCGAATGATCGGACGAATCCAGATGGATTGTCGGATTTCGGGACTTTGGAGCGCATTTTCGATAATTTTCGAATGTACGGAGTTATTTTCGATAATTATCGAAAATAGCATCAAAATGTTGTCGAAAATGTGACCCGAAACACGAAAATGGTCTCCGATCTATATTTTCGAGATTTTTCGAACGAAAATTATCGAAAATAGCTCGTACATTCGAAAATTATCGAAAATTCATTCTGGTTTCGGATTTTCTGTATTTCCCGAGATCCAGTGAAAGGACCTATAAAGGCCAATCCTTTGGTGACCACTCTGCCAGGACATAAGGAGGGAAAGGCATCTTAAGAGAAGAAAGGACGAGTCTGATGTCATTTCCAGGTGCATTCTCGGAAACAAACAACATCAAATGTGCACCAAATGTGACATGTCCATACCACTGGGTGAGGGGTAAGATATTGATGAGTTGGCTGGAGAAAGTATCGGACTTTTGTCTTACTTTAGAACTGGTCTATCTTCCTTATTCCGCTGGACGTCGCTGTGGGATTGTTGAAAGTAAGGCAAATATTATTTCCCCATTAAATTCCAGGGCAAATTATGCCAAATTATGTGGATCCTTGATTGTCCATCACACTGTAAGGGAACTTGTGCACATTCAGTGTAAATTCCATTTTTGCCGAATAGCTCCATCCTTTGCAAACATTGCTAAAATCCTTTTGCCATTGTCGTTCCCAAACACTGAGAGCTTCGCAACTAGGGAAACAAGATCATATAAACAAGTTTATCGTGTGGTTGCCAACATGGCAAATTGAACGAAACCGAGAATGTAGAGGTCTGAAAAGCCTCTGAACCTTTTACTAACCGACCCTGGTTGTATTTTCCACAATATTTACATCATTGAACCGTTAAAATAATAATAGAAAAGTAAATGTTGTGCATATTAGGCAGAGAAGTGTTATAAAAGTACGGCACGTTCAGAGATCTTTACGACTCCGTACTATGTCTATTCAGTATGCCGCAGCCTCATAATAAAGCTGTTTATATGATCTTTTTCCTCGTCACAAAGCTCTTGGTGCCTGTCATGACCAGCACACAATGGATTTTAGAAATGTTTGCAGACGCCATCAATGATAGTGGATAGATAGCGTTCATTGGCAAAGGCGTTACGTGACGTATGTTATACTTGACGTTGGAATATCGCATGATCTGTTGCACATGTGTATTTCATGCATATAGTAACATAATAGCACAGCTAATATATTGCTGAGTAGAGATGGACAAAACTCACCAGTTTCATTCCCTTTTCGGATTCTGGATCTTGGGAAATGCAGAAGATCCGAAAACCCAAAAACGGAACGAATTTTCGATTATATCGGATGTTAGAGGCTTATCGGAAATAGCCTTGACCGTTCGATAATCTCCAAAATATGTTCGAGTTCCGATCTATTTTCGAGGATTATCGAACGTTCGATAATTATAGAAAATAGTCTCCGAAGTCCCAAATCTGGACGGATTTCGTAACGGAGGGGTTTCGTGTCAGATCCGGGGTCGGATCGGACTCAGATCCCATCTCTATTGCTGAGTAAACAAATAAAAAATAAAAAAAATATATATAAATAATATATATATAATCCCCCTGTATGGGAAGGGGAGGGAAAACATTCAGGAAGAGTTCTCAGCATTTCAGGTTACTTTTATACACGACCCGGGCCCAGCCCTTGTTCACAGTTGTTTCTCAGCAAAATGCAGAACATCTTACTCACCGCTGTGGTCTGGGTGCTGCAGCCCCGAACCCATCGCTCGCTTCGTACTCAAGGATCAATAAGCAGGGTCCTTCGGCACCACACGTAAGAACAAATGTCACGTGTATGAAATAAAAACTAAGGGCTAGGATTTATGTTTATGTGTCTTCCTGTATTTATGTACTAATAGTTCATGTTATCCTATACACTGGACGATCGTTCTTACGGTATACGGCGTTGATCCTTGTATTTCTTTAATCCTACATCACAGTCTAACGATAATCTGCCAAAAATGTAAAACATTGCCAGGGCAAACGTCGGAAAAAAGCCGAGAATAGCCGTGGATTGTTGGTCTTAGAAGAACGTTAAATTGTCGTAGAATCTTCACATGAGGGTCGTTGGTCAGACAAATTGTGTGAAAATGATCTGATGTGGGTTTGAAGCTTTACTGAAGGAAACCCCGCTACCTACCAATTATTCTTGTAACAACCTCAATATTAGTCAACAAAGCCTGATATAAACGAGAAATAAAAGGGAAACGAAGGACAAGTATATAGACATGGAGCCATGGGCCTTGATAAAGCCAACGATTGTGGTCAGGTATCATTGTTTCTGTGTTGTCTGCTAAGAAGCCATAATAAAGGTTTGTAAGAGATGAATACCACTTTAGAGATATACAGATTGATCTCTGTGAACCTCCTCCCAATAAGCATGTTCACCAGGGGTCACCAATATTTTTTATTACCAAACGTCAGGGATACGGCCTTGCCAGAAGACAAAGGGGACTGTGGGGGATTCCTTTAATTTTAGTTTTCAAAAATCCCGGAAGCCCATAGCCAATAAATTTAGCTCAAGCAGTCTCACTATACTAATTCTGTGTAAATCCTCCAGGGCAGCCCAGACGCAACACTTCAAAGGCTTTTTTTTTTTTTAAAGGATATTGAAATGATGCTCGCCTGGGGAAGAGGTTTAAACACTGATCTGCTACTGTTTTCTTTACGATTAGAGTTACAACACACTAAATGTCACTTAGTCAAACTGCCGTGTTCCGAAGGATTTCTACAACCGGCTCTACTGTTTGCATTTAATAAAAGATACAAAGTACAGTGTGTCCTGTAATTTACACAAATCGCAGAAGGGATCAGTGGATGTGTGTGGAGCGATGTAACTATTTACAATGGATTTCATGTCCCCCGAAATCGACATTTTTCACTTTGTCTCTCGGTAAAAATAAATAAACATTTTTTTTTCTGTTTTAACTAAAACATTGGTTGTTGTATGGTGTATATTCCCCAGACTCATCTGTAAGGCAAAAGTCAAGTGAGAGTTGTACATGACTATAAACTGGTGAGTTATATGTAGACAAAGACATCTCTTGGAACTAATGGCTTCAACTGAGCTTTGTGGTGTAACTTTATGGGGTTGATGTAATATGAGGTGTAAACATTTGTCTGTGATATTGATTTGCAGCAACCAATCAGTGTATTTTTTTAAATTTTAAATAATATCTGATAAGTTGGGGCAAGAGAAGTAAGAAAGAACTTTTAGTGAATAACCCTGATGCTTCTACTGAGTTATGCATGTTTTATGTGGATCTGTTCTGCTATTTATTAGATATCTAATCTGCAACATCTTGTATTTCAGCTGTTCAATCAAGTGCCTTACGCCATAAACTTTATTGCTGTGTAATTTTTCTGTAGCTAGAAATGGTACAGTTGGTATGTATGATTGGTACGAAATCCCTCTCCAGCAATGGCTCATAAGATACTGAGCATGCTGACTTTCAGAAAGTCTGTCAAAGGGAAGGAGGAGTTGGTTAAGCAGGATGAGGGGATTCTGCCCTGAGAAAAACAAGGACTAGTGTTGAAGACATGCAGAAAACAGAGTTAGTGCAACATATGTATTTATTTAGATTAGGGTTAGGTAAATATTTTTACGTAAGTTGCCCTTAAAGGAGGCTTAAGCTATTATTGCTGTCCCTTTTACTCCAAAGATTCTATATGTTAATTAAAGAGAAAAAAATTAATGCTGGCTTTTATTATTGATCTAACAGCAGTGGACTTGGGGGGGGGGAGATATGTTCACTACTACTAAAACTACTACTAAATAAATAATGTAATACGGGCAGAATTCTTGAAAAACACCACCATGGAGAAAAACAAGGTAGCATTGTGAGAAATAAGTTCCAGCCTTTCATGGTGCGACCAGCATAGATGAATTACAAGGAGAACGCTTGCACACAAAACCCCACCCTTTTGTCAGTAGACTATGTATATGCTAACACAAGAGTGTTCCTACCATGAAGCAATGTGAGAACAGTTTCTCACAGCATGCCCCTATGTCCACTAGAAAGGTTAGTGCAGAGCAGGGGAAAAATTGAGTCTAGTGTACCTGCAATTTTCCCCTCTACACTAACTGCTGCCTTTCTAGAGAGTTCATGTACCCACTCAGTCACGGGGTAACTAACTTTGTGTGGGCAGTGCATGAGGTGAGAGCCATGAAGGCATCTTATATGTACCATACTGTGTAAGCTGGGCATTAGGGCATGAAGGAATCTTATATGTACCTATTTGTGTGAGCTCTAGTTCACCAGTCAGTGTTGTCAGCCTACAGTCCACCAGCCAGTGTCTCAGAGATGGCCAGATCCGAAACCAGATCGCGGCATATTTCCGGATCCGCGAATGCGGATCTGCGGATTTTCCGGAATTCCGCGTTCCAAATTTTGTCCACGGCGTTCGAAAATTTTCGAAAAGTCTGGAAATTTCGAAAATTCAAGAAATTTCGAATATTCTAGAAAATTCTAATTTTTAAGAAGAATTTCTAAAATTTGGCAAAAATGATACAGTAACTTGCTTGTAAATGGGGCTGGGGAACTTTCTAAAAGAATCCTATTCTGATTAGTTACAATCAGAATTTCAGAAAAAATCTGATTGGTATACCACAATCACATTCTTTTCCCTCAGGAATGGTTACAATTAGATTCTAATCTTTAGTAAAAATCTGATGGCATACTAACTAGAGATGGACGGATTGTGGAACCAAACCTGGTTCCATGGCAGATCCCGAGATCTTCCAATCCGCGGATTTTCCGAACCCACCTTTGAACATTTTCGAAGATTTCATGTATCAAATTCACCAATGGCAGCTGGTAACCCGTGCAACCCCCTGGGTTAAAAGGCAGTAAAAGTGAGTTAAAGTTAAAGTGAGTTTAGTGGAGACTGACAGTGTAGGAGTTATAGAGTTTTTTTTCCATGCTTTTGAAGCTTACTGTGTGTGAATTTTAGTGTGGTGGATTAGCACTTGTTGTTAACCACTCCTGTATCACACAATTTGGGACCCAAAAGATCCTTTTGAGGACTCTAAACCCCCCTCCTAAAGTTTTTTGGACAAATTAGTGTTAGGCCTTTTAGAGGTCAATGGCCCTATTTAAAACACCACCGTATTGCGATGTAGCGAACAGTGCAATATCGATATGTACAACCAATGCTGTAATGCCGGAACATTGTTAATAACAAACCAATTCTGGAGGACCAAGACAGTATGGATGTCAAAAATGAGGCCAGCCAGTGCTATGTAGCCCCTCGATTATAGTCACTTCTAGCGCTGTGTACTGTGCCTTTTTCCCCATTGGAATGCTCTAAATCAGGGCAAGCGCCAGGATTGTTAAGGGGGGGGGATTTCTGAAGAAGCACAGTAGGAGTTCTGATGTAGAGATGGACGAGACCCAAACTGAACACACAATTTGAATTTCGTATTTCGACTTCAAATTCATTTACGCGCTCCGTATACAGAAAATAGAGGAGCGGTCAATCCCCTCCGTTAGCGCACAGCCAGCGGCCTTTCAGCATGTCCTTAAAAAACTATACACTGCAAATAACAGGCTTCAAGCTTAGGGTTTTAAAAACTTCACCTTTTTTTGTAAGCAATCTGATTGGATACATTAAAATTATTTTAGAAAGAATCTGAGTGTATACTAACCAATCAGATTCTTTTCAATAGAATGGTACAATCAGATGGTCTGTTCCCCAGACCATTTTGAGGTCCCAGAGTCCATATACAGTAAGAGTAACTGTATCATTTTTTTTTTGCCAAATTTTTTCGAAAATTCCTGTGAAAAACTTCGATTTTCAAAAAAATATCGAACGTGCGGCTCGAAAATAGATGCTGTGAAGCTTGAAAAAAGGTGCAATACGTGAGGAAAGTTTGTTTGTTTTTTTAGTCTCGGGTAATGTACGTTGGTTCCCCAGACCATTTTCCGCAGTCCCACATGCCATGTACAGTAAAGTAAACGTCATTGCATTTACTTATAGTTAGGCAAATCTGTGCAGATTATTTTTTTCTCCTATTGACTTAAAATGGGTTTTACGCGATTTTTGAATTTTTTTCGAAAATCCGCAAATCCAAGGCGGAAGAAGGATTTTAGCAAGTTTTGGCCATCTCTACAATTGTCAAGTCAGCCCTCCAGTTAACCAGCCATACAACAACCATGCCACATCTTCCACAACACGAAACCCAATTTCCCTGAACAAAGCACACAGCACATTTACAGCGGAGGCCGATTATGTTTGTGACATTCAAAGTTGTTTCCAGTGTCAAAAACCCTAGGAAGACCCCTGGCTTTTAACACAGGTCCGTAATGGAATAAATAATTTACTTCAGTTATTCAGCTTTCTCTGTATAGTATAGATAGTATTGAGGTTGAATAAAGACATACGTCCATACAGTCCAACCCCATCTTAGCAATATCCTCATTTCCTGCTACTGTTGATCAGAGGAAGGCAAAAAAAAATCCACCAAATTTATGAAGGGGGGAAAAAATCCTTCCTGACTCCAAGTGGCTCGGAAAATTTCCCTAGGATCAACTCTACTTATGATACAATACCCGTAACTTGCAACATTCCTTGTTTGCAGAAACTCATCCAGCTTTTGTTTAAAGTTCACTGGAAGACAGTTCCAATATCTTTACTTTCTCACAGTGAAAAAACTCTTCCGAACATGAAGCCTAAACCTTTCTCTTCAAGTCTTAAGGGATGTCTGCTTCAACTGATTCATATTTAAAGGCTATTTACAAATATTCAAACGAACAAGCAGTGTAATTTACACCACTTTTTGTAAAAGCAATTATATAACGTGGTAATTTCAAAACTGGTTTTCTGGCAATTTTTTTTATGCCCCACGCTCATTCCTTAGTTTACGCTGCAATCGCCATAAGTTACAATTCGTTTCTGCTCTGGTATCTATAAAGCCGTTAATCTGTCCATATGTTTATGGGTAGAGTCGGGGATATTGGTTCAAAATCCGAAAGCGGAACTTATCGGGTATAGGGTATTGAAACTACTTTCGAATTAGGAATGAAACAATTTTCGCATTTTCTAACATCTTTTTAGGTTACATAAGGGTAGCCTTGCATGTTTGGTAACTCTTAACCTCTAAATAGCTCACGTTTACTGAATTTTTTTACTATCGAATTTTACTTAGATTCTTTGAATTTTTTCCATGACTTTGAGACTTGTGAACTATGAGATTTTAAAATTTTGAAAATTCCGAAAAATCCGAAAATGATTGATGAAAACTTGCTGGTTCGGACATCTCTATTCATGAGTTCTATAAAATTAAAAAATACTGTAAATTATTTGAATGGTCAAAACATAAACTTCTCTAAATGAAAGTTTTACGATTAATCCACATGAGGCTGGGACCAAAACCATACCAGACAGTAATGCGTGTACCAGCCATTTGTGCTGCGGTACAGAATAGTACTGTATGAAACGCCATTGCGATTTAAAAATGCAACGTAGAGCATGCACCGTGGCCCCCTCACCTTGACATGCGCTTACATGCATTTCTCACGCACTAAAGTATCATAAAATGAGTGAGAAACAGGCTATTGTGTCTAGCCCTTACGTCCACAAGAATGTGTTGTAATACAATGACGTATGAATTCATACAGCTCTTCCCATATCAAAAGATATGGACTCCCCAAAATCCCAAGAAACATAATACTTACCTGTTTCACAAGGGTTCCCGTGACAGCTTAATGTGCTCTTACAAGATACACCGCCGCAGAGGAAGCGACTTAGGAAGTCTTTGGCCATTGATGTCACTGTTCATGGCCATGATTGACTGCTGCTACACTGGAAGGAATGGGTAGATGAACCCTGCAGCACAAGGAAGGCGATGAATATATATCCTTTCAGTGACCCAGCAAAGGGGGGAGAGTCCTTAGCCTTTGGATGATTGAATTTCTGTGAGTGGGATGGAATGTTTCTTTTAATGAAACAAATAGAAAAATCTAGCAGTTTGTTTCTGGATGGATGTAGTTCTGTTAAATGGGCAATGATCCTAAACACACTGACCCAGCTGAACCCACCTCAAGTGAGGAACACTTTTTTTACTTTGTAAAGCTGATTCCGGGCCACAAACTTTACATGCTAAAATAGAGAGCTTTGAAACCAGGATTACGGCTGATTGTAACATAAACCAAAACCTAATTATGATCAAAGGGTTTTGCGGTTTCATGAGGAACTAACTAATAATCAGATTGTTTTTAAAACTCCCACCAGGAAGAAGTCCAGATCACAATATCAGCCGGGTTGCAGAGAATGATTAAAATCGTCCATTCGTTGCCGACTATAGACTTCCAAGCCATAGATCAGTTTTTCGAAGAAAAAAAGGAAAGAATCGTAGAAAAGCCCGAGATTTTTAAAGCTTTAAAAAAATAAATCAAGGTGAGTGCAGGTCTTTACAGTGAATTTTCAAATGATTTAAAGGAATATTAAAAACTAGAAGAAATTTTTTTTTGATTATAATCAGATCACACCATTAAATGTCTGAGTCTGGCCCGGCAGAAATCCCCTTCACATCTCTCTGAGGACATCTACAAGGAGTGAAACTCTCTTAAAAAAAATAAAGAACGGACTAAAGTGACAAGTTGTAAAGGTTGAGGAAGGGGCTTAAAGTATTCCCTAGTACATAGTAACAGGGGAAGAAAAAAGTAAGTAAATTTAGTTCCTATAGGGGCCTCAGATGGTCTGGTGTGCAGAGACCAGGGTTGTCATATGTACCTATTTATACGGGATTGCCCCAAACTGCATGGACAAATTCCTGAGTCCCGCGACAGTCAGGGCTGAAATTTTGTCCAAACCGTAGGGAATTGCAACTCCCCCGGAACGACCCATTCCCCGCCCCATTTACGCCAAACCTCACCTCCTGCTGCTCCCTGCCCCGTATCTGCCCCTTCTCTGCTGTATTACTGCTAAACCGCCTTCATTTATTCATAGAATATTTGAGTGGGTACAGTTCCCTCTTAACAAAATTACTGAAAACATTGCAAATTCCTGAGCTCCCGCCAGTCAGGGCTGAAATTTTGTCCAACCGAGGGAAACTTGCAATCCCCCGGACGACCCATTCCCGCCCCATTACGCCCAAACCTCACCTCCCTGCTGCTGCCCTGCCCAGGCTTGCCCCTTCTCCTGATGTATTAATGCTAAACCGCCTTCATTTTATATCAAGAATATTTTGATGTTGAGTACAGTTCCCTTTAACAACAATTACTGAAAAATTGCATGGAAAGGAAGCACTTGCACATTTAATTTTATTTCATTTGGATCTTAAGTGGATTCCTTAATGTTGAACTTGAAAGTTATAACACAGAAACCACAGTGGCTTGTTCCAATATAATGGAACTGGTTGATAATTAGCGCAGTTTGCTAACAATAAGCATACTAAAAAATGTCCTATTAATAAATAGAGAAAATCGCCTTTGAGTCTTATACTATTTATATCCTTGGCTGAAAAAAAACACCAAATTTTTATTTTAAATACCGTAACCAAGGGACAGGTCGTCCAAGTGTGTATTAACAATTTCAATACTATGAAACCCACCAGGGGAGTATTACCCTATTACCATCATATGTGATGAGCTGTTTCAGCATTATAGTGCACTTTGTGCTAGATCATTTCGCCTTTTCATGAAATTCGCCTTTTTAATACTTTGATGAAAGGAAAGTTGAAAGTTTATAATGGTGGTAAAGGCTAGTGGGGAAAAAAGCAAAATAAGCCCTTTATAAAGATGTCCTCAGACCCCATTGGACTTTATTGGGTAAATAAAGAAAATCGGAACCTTAAAAAAAAAAAGTAACCTTAAAAAGTGAAATCCAGATCGTATTACAGTAAAATGCTGAGAAAATAGTTCTACACCCCTGAGTACGTATTGTATGGGAAACACTCCACAATGTACTGACACTCCGTGGACCCATGGCAGGCCTAAATAAATGGCCACGTATGTGTTTCACCACCTCAGACTTGGTGAAGGGAATGGCTGAATTTAACGCAAAAATACACTTTTCGCAATTTTATTAAATCTGCCAGGGAGCGGTTACCGCAGCGATGTATGGCGAAAAGCGAAAATGTTAGCAGTAATGACATTTTGCCACTGGTTATCCACTGCCTATATAAATAGCAAAAGGCCAAATTAGGCAAAAATTGCTGCGTTAAAGAAGGCGAAAAGTTTAACGAACCTTTATAATATGCCCCTAGCCTTTCTACATTGGTACACCATGCTATTTCCCAAAAAAATTGTAAATGTGTGGGCAGTGCTAAATTGTGAAAAACCCACACAAAACCGATAGTATTGGGTAGCGTGGGTTTTGCACTCATTTGTTCATAAAAAAAATATATAGCATCGCCCACCTGGATCTCTGCCATTCTGGACCGGTTTAGAATTCAATATTGGTCTAACTAAATAAAGTATGCTTCTTGGTGGGCGCGATTAGAACTGGCCTGAAGGTTAGAACATTATGGACATATTCTGGGAATTTTTCTTGTTGTATTTCAAGATAAAACATATTATTGTAATAATCTCCCAACACTCATCTTGAAGGGATTGGATTTAGTCTTAAATATGATCCTGTGCTTATTGTATCATGAGGAGTTATAGTTCACCTGAGACTACAGTTCTATGCCTTCCAGTTTTGCTCTAAGGCAACTTGCCATCTGTCAACACACCCATCCAATAATATCACAGCTCACTGTTTTAACTGCTTCCAATTCCTGTTATGTATGAAAGTGATTAATTTTCCACAGGGTAAGAAGGCGTCAATTCAGGGTTGCAAAAGTGGAAGACAGACATATGCATAAGCCTGTATGGTACATCATTTCTGCGTGTAAACAGGGACATCACTTTGCTATCCTCAACATTGAACCGAACCAATTTAGAAGGCTAACCTTTCTTCCTTGAATTGCTATGAAAGGGTAACGGTTAACGGGCTGTGGAAAACCTCAATGGGCTGGGTAGCTGAACCATAACAGTAAATCAAATGCCGGACAGTCTAACCTCAGGTATCGGTTCAGACGGTAAATAAAATCAATCATCAGGCCAGCCATCAACGTGGTAACGGTTGAGTACATTTGGGTGCAGGATGAATTGACATTCGTCTCAAGAGATTTGCCGTATAAGTACAGCTGTTAAGAGAATGCAAAAAATAGGAAACTGTTTAGGTGGGACAGCATTGTCAAGGATACAGACAAGACAAGGCTCCTCTCTCTAATCTAGTACGGAAATATAAAGGATTCCAACATCAGGCCTGGTTTTAAGGGGTGTTTGTAGTAATATAAGACAGAAAAAGGGGCAACTGATGAGGAATAGACATGAGTAACAGGAGATGGCCAAAACTCATTGAAACCCATTTCCACTTACAGATTAGCAGATTTTTCAAAAAAATATTTGAAAATTCATAAATCCACAAGCGGGACATTAAATCAACAGGCATTAAAATCTGCCTACAAAATGAAGGTCTAAATAGAAATGGTAATTTACTGTAAGGATCAGGGACCTGGGAAATGGGTTGGGGAAACATGATATTATGCCCAACACCTAGTATGTATTTGAGGTGAATAAAGACATACGTCCATCCAGTCCAACCCATCATAGCAATATCATTCATTTCATGCCTAACGGTTGATCCAGAGGGAAGGCAAAAAAACCACCAAATTTATGAAGGGGGAAAAAATTCCTACTGACTCCAAGTGGCCAATAGGAAATTTCCCTCGATCACTTAATTTATTATATTCAATACAGTAACGTGCAAAATTCCTTGTTGCCAGAAACTCATCAGCTATTTTTTGAAAATGGAACCAATGAACCTGCAATAAAAACGTCCACTGGAAGACAGTTCCATAGCTTTACCCGTTCTCACAGTGAAAAACCCTTTCCGAACTTGAAGCATAAACCTTTTTTTTCTTCAAGTTTAAGGTATGTCCTTCGTGTTCTTTGACATGGCTTATTGGGTGAACAATGCCCCAGATAGTTATTGATGGCCCGTAAGGTATTTATACACAAGTAATCATATCCCACGCAAAGCGCCTTTTCTAGCGTATATAGTTGTAACTATCCAGTCTCTCTTATTCAAGCTCCCCAATACCCTTCTTAATTAGTTGCCTTATTGAACCCGTTCCATTTCAAGATGTCCTTTTGTACACAGTATTCCAAAATTGCACTGCATTAATTCCAAATGAGGACCTTACCAATGCTTTGTAAAGGGAAGAATAACATTTTCCCCATTGAATCCATACCTCGCTTTACCAGGACAATACCATGCTGGCTCTGGCTGTTGCCGCCTGGCACTGTTGCTACTTTAGTTTGTTATCCACCAAAACTCAAGATCCCTTTCCAACAGGGATTCAACTTAACAGAGCCATTTATGTATAAGTAGCACAAGATTTTTAAGTCCAAATGCATCACCTTACATTTATCAACATTGAATTTCATCTGCCACTTAGCAGCCCAATGTGATAATCTATCTAGATCCCCTCTGCAACGATTGCACATCCTCTGAAGTATTTTGACCTGACCGCGAAAACTCTTGTGCTTCCTGTTTTGGCATCTGCATAGTATTTTTCGGAAAAATTTTCAAGAATTTCTAGAAATTTTGAACTAAAGGGCAACTGTGGTCTCAAAACAAGTTTTAGGGTTAAATGAAAAGGTGCAGTGTTTCTTTTTAAAATGAGCCGGGCAATCACATCTCTGGCTGGAGCCTGTGAGAAATTAAATGTGGTGAATGTTCAAACTCCTGCGTCCAGTAGGTGAGTGACATCAGTCTGACCTCGTCCCGCCCCATCTCCCCATGTGGGAGTAGACATGAGATCACAGTGAGACTTAATCTGGGGAAATCAGAAAAGCACCTGGGGGAGAAATGACAGTTGAGAAGGGGAGCCTGGGATTAATGCCCAGATGAGGCTGGTCACATGTTACAATCGGTCCACATGGCTGAAAACAGGAAGTGTTTCAAGCAGGAAGTAATATTGCTTAAACCTTTTACAGCAATAACTTCCAAAAATTATCATCTAGATATGGATTTAGGTTTTATTTGAAGGTGGATGGAAGGCTTTTTATATAATTCTTACTAGTTTGGAAGAATTCGAGGGACCCACAGTGACCCTTTAATAAAGCGAATTTTCTAAAATTTTGAAATTTTAGAAATATCTGAAAAAAAAAGTCATAAATCCACAAAGCCATACCAATCTGTTGTTGTAACCGAGTTCGGAGGATTACGGTACATCTCTAATGAGGAAAGTGACATGATGCCACAAAAGTGTTGGGTGGATGGAGCTTACCCATCGTAGTGTGTTTGGTAGTAGGTGTATAAGTTTTAATGTACTCACAGCTGGCCTGCATTGTCACATTATTCCTCCTTATACATTGAACACAGGTTAGACA
Organism: Hymenochirus boettgeri; assembly: GCA_019447015.1. Classification (NCBI taxonomy): domain Eukaryota; kingdom Metazoa; phylum Chordata; class Amphibia; order Anura; family Pipidae; genus Hymenochirus; species Hymenochirus boettgeri. The sequence continues at coordinate 84,536,065 of CM033477.1, forward strand.
AATCTGTTTGGCGGTAAGTGATAGTGTGGAGGGGGGAGAGATAACAGGGGAACTTTTCATGGAGGAAGCAAATCCCCCAAATTCTTTGTTAATATTGATGGGTGTTTTGAATAAAATAACGTATTACTTTCGGTGTGCAATTCTCCATTTTACGTACTGAATTATTAAACTATGGGGGGTAAGCGGTTGGAGAGCCTCTGCATTCACACTGGTGTGTATGTGCATAGGGTATTAAACCGTCTTTTACAATTAGTGTCCAGTCATCATAGATGCCAGGGGATTGCCTGAATCTCCCTTTATTCACCATACAGTAGATGCAGCATTTCCCGAGTCATTTCAGGGAGTGACATAATAAAACGGGAGGGCCATGTGGACATGTATCTTAGCAGTACATTTACAACACTATAATGTATTCCTTCTTCATCCGAAAGATATATTGTCAATTTGATGCCTTTTTTAGATATGTCCAACAATACAAGGGCATTAAACTGGCTTTGTTTAAAAACAAAATAATACACTGATATCGTCCTGTTTTCCCAAATGAAATTATCTCAAGCTTAGATTGTACCGGCAGTTTATGCTTATGAAAATGACTGTCCGGCTTGAAAAGTAATGGCCACCCCTGTCATATTTGTATTTAGAAATTGTAACAAATTATGGTGTTATAATATCAAACTCAAGTTTTCCATTTTTTCCCCCAGAAGGCATGTCCGCTGATGGCAAGATTCTAGGGCATCCATTTATTTCGGGGTCGAAAGTTGACAGTGAAAAAAAACTTGCTTGCCTCTAAAAGAATACAGAATGGGACACCATCTTTTCCTTTGAGGAGAGGCTTCAACATAACTCAAGATGTTCAAGTTTGCTTACAAAGGCGGACGGGAATGCATTCATAAAGCTTTGCTACTCAGTGTTGCTAATGAGCTGTGACTGTCTCGTGAATGGCTAGCTTTGCTTTGTCTTCGCCATCCTGGTTACATTGCACTACAAAAACCATAGGAGGTCAATAAGCCACTTGTTACAATATATCTGTCATGCCGTAGGATAGTTCCAGCCAGGTTAAGTTTAAACGGAGTTTTTCACAAAAAAAAGATTGAAAAATATACTCCAATTAGGTTTAAATATACATGGACCTGTGCCGTTGAATTTCCTTGCCCCAATCTGGCCTAGAACATAGCCTCCCTAGGTTATATTGTGGTATGATACAAAAAACCCTCTAATGCCGTTTTCAAATTTTTTGTTCTGATGGAGTTTGTCAAACATTCATAAAAAACAATTAGGACTGACAAAAAATCTGGAATGATCACATTTTCTCTTTATGTGCCCAATGACACATGGTGCTGATTGGGTTAGAGTGAGGTTGTGCCAGTTAAAATTGTTCATGGATTGAGCCTAAGCAGGGTTTGAGTCGAACTCTTGACCCATTCTGGAGTTAGGGTCCTTTGTACTAGTTATGGTGGGAATGGTAGTAATGATCGTATTCACACACTCCAAGATTTGCATTATTTTGGGTTAATTGTTATTATTCCAAGACTTTCTCTCTGGGCACAATTTTCAGGATTTACTTCATTATAAATACCCTGAACAGTATAAATGCACATTCGCTCCTATAAACCTTTTGGGTAGAAATAAGTCCCAGTTTCAAATGAAACATGATTGTTCCTGAAAGCCTGGTTTTAAAATCCGCACAGATCCTATGGAATTACTGGGAACTTGATTTTTGGTAATTTCGAACAATCACAAAAAGGTACCAATTTTACCAAAAAAATCACACCAAAAGAAATTGCTAGTCAATAGACAAACATGGGAGGGGATGGGGGAGGAAAAATTGAAAAATACAATTTAGTGAGTTTGAATCGGATTTCGGGAATGTCGATAAGTTCGTGGAAATTGCAGATGGAAACTCCCAATTTTGTTGATCTCACACTTGGGGTTGCTGCTTTAGAGCAACATAATATGGGACCTGTCTTTCTACATGGGGGCTTTGATCCATGTTCTCCAAACTCTCCTTGCTGTTAAGACTTGGATATTTTTATTATATCTGAAGGGAAAGTTTTCTTGTTTTAGCCAAAGTCTATGAACGTTAGGAAGAAGAGAAAAACATGTACTGATTCATATTAGATAAATGATACTGTTGACGCACAGCAATGAGATGGTCCACAGTGTGATGGCGCTTCATGCAAGTTTCCTTCCGCCAGAAGTTTATGGAATAGTTGCAGAAATTCAAATGGAACACTATTGATGTAATTGAGATCAAAAAAGTCGGAATTTTTCACAAAAATCAAATCTGAACACCGATTTTTACTTTTACACCGATTTCTGAATTTTCTAAATTTTCACCAAACACTGAAGTTCCCCCACCGAGCAGCTACAGTTTGCCTCGAAAAACCAGTTCAAAAACCAGAATCATCATAGTACCGAGCAACAAGATAATCTGTCAGCATAGGATATTATGAATAGTTGCCTTTATGTGATTAGATATCAGCGACGCACAGACATCCATTTTCATTTTTTGCGTAATAAATTCATTCATAGACAATTGAGCGTTCCTTTGCTATTAGAGTGCCACTATTTACACCAACACAATAAAACCCTCACTAACCAAAAAATAGTCCCAACGCACCAACTCAGTGACCTTGTGCTCATAATCCCTACATACAGTGCCCCTATGTATCTGAATGTATTAGGCAATACCTGGTGCAGCACAGTGATTATATTTAAACTAGCCTCCATGTTTTTTTTTGTTGACAATCTGGTGACCTTGAAACTCCGACAGCTGCCAGGGACTGGTAATGATAATGAATAGCATAATGCCCAGGTCATTAAATGACAGATTAAAATTATAACGACACACCAAAACCGTCCTCGTGGACAAATACAATAATAGAGGCCGAACATTTAGATGCATTTATAATCAGGCCGTCCACACGCACTCACACTTTTATAGTGAAAATATATTGGCATGAATATTGTTAACTGCAATAATAATAAGGGGGCAGAGGTCAGTGACTGAAAAATTTAGGCAACATTTGCCTGATGGGTGAAGGGGTGAATATGCCAGTGTTTATTTTCCAGTCCGACTGACCGATTTATATTGGTCGGTTGGGGCGAAAAAAAAAAATCACCTTGTGTGTACCCTGTCTTAGGAACCATTAAAGGAGTCACTATCTCACTCAAACAACTTAAATTATTCTGAAACTACAATTTGAGAGAAGTAAGTAGTAAAATGGTGGTACTCACATATTTATTTGTGCTTGCTTTTCATAAAATTATTAAGTTTAGCGCGTGCCCTCCTCCTAATGGCCCCACCCTGCTTACTCACTGCCTCTTGTAGTGTCTGCGACACGTTATAAGATCTGCACAGCCTCACCATGTGACCCTGCTCTTGCTTCACATCGCCCCCTCCTACCCCCTTCCTTCTTTTCTCTGCTGATTCTCATAAATTGTTGCCAGAAAGTGTGCTGGCGGGCAGCTAAAGATCCTAGTTAGAAGCATAATGGGTCACATGTTACAATCTCTCTCCTGGAGTGACAGGAGAAGATTTTTTAGAGTTGATAGATACCCTTTAACACTCTTTATACTGATCAGTGGTAGGGAGGGGGAACCATAAACTCTAACTTTATTTAGATAGTTAGATGATGTGGTGGTTCACATGGGTTTAAAATAGCAAATGAAGGAGGAAGATATTTCTGACTTGTCCAACAGTGTGAGCCACCACAAGGAAGGTCTTGTGCAGTAGAATGGCAAGGGAAAGGATCTGCCTTTTGGACTACCACTGCATATTTAGAATAAATCTATAATAATATTAATAATCAAACACCAATTACCATTGCTTTGCCAATGTACAGAACGCAAGCAGTGACAAAAATAAAAAAAAGATCCGTAACCAATGGTAGCGCAAATATTGTTAGGGGGGGGGGGCAGGAGTGTCAAACGCGTGATCATTGTTATAATACAAGGTCTCCATGGATGAGGACTTGCAAAAAGATTTTTCATGTTACACAGCTTGTATCATTAAAAGTTTGTATTAAGTATTTGCATTGTACAGCAGTATGTTGGCTGCTAGTGTGGCTTAGAGGAAACAAGTGCAACGGTTTGTTAAAAATAATACAGCTTGGCAAAGTCTATTCAATTTTTATTAAAAAAGTTCTGCATACTTTAGATTTTGTTTGTTGGAAAATGAATGCAGACTTGCATTAATACTGTAAAAACAATGGTTTATACCCTAGGGGGACAAAAGTTTCTTTGAAACCAGATAAGAGTAGGGATGTACTTGGGGTTCTAATAGAACAAGTTTCGAATCGAATCCGGCAGTTTCGAAGTCGGCCGAAACTTTCGGAACTCCCGGATTTTTCAAAACTTGAATTTTCCGAGTTTTCGATTTTTATCGAAATTCGAGAATTATCGAAATCGAAAGTAGATGATTATAAAATCGAAAGTAAGATGTTATCGAAAATCGAAAGTAGATGATTACGGTTAACCCCGAATGTATGTGACGATGTTTCGCCAACCTCGGAATGTTACAAGCTGATTTCGGTAACCCCAAATTTGTGATATCGAGTAACCCCGAAAAGTAATGTTCGATTTCGGTAACACTCGGAAAATAGCCCACGAAAAGATCGAAAAACAGCCGATGTGAGGAAAGATAGATTTTAACTGAATTTTTACTATATTTATGGTTCCCCAGAACCATTCCCCAGGTCCCTGTGTTATTTACAGTAACCCTACGATTACATTTCACCCTTCAAAATGATTTTAGAAAACTTTCAAAATTTTTTTCTCCCATTAGACTTCTTGGGTCCGTTTTCATTCAGTTTCGAACATCACTCATAGTTTCGAACATCTCTAATAAAGAGTCACTGATGGTTTCTTGAATTCATCACTTTGTGCTCACCAAATGTTACTCCGCAGATTGCTAAGTGAAAAATGGGATTTTTAAAAAGAAATTAGGTGCCCGTGCGTTGAATGAAACTGAACTGTATATTCCAAATGCATTGGTACAGGGGAAGAAGAATATTGCCTTGTTGATTAAAGCATTTTTTAAAAAAAAAAAATCCTCTCAAAACAGTCTACCATTTGTCTCATAGCTACCTACTATAGCACAGGAATGATACAAGGGATATCATATACTAGAAAGGGAAGAATAACGAATAACAGTGAGAGCTATCAAAGTATCCTGAGATTACGGCAGAGAATTTGAAATAGAATCTTTCAACCTTTCAATTGAGAGTTTCGTTCTGTATTCGGATTTCGAATACTTTGAAAAAAAAGTGAAAATCCGGAACGGACCAATTGAAGTCAATGGGGAAAAAATCTGAGGATTTAAGTAAAGTAAGGCTAGTAAATGCCTGGGAACTTAATGTCGATTGGTTCAGTGAAACCTATATACGAATCACCAAAAACATAAAAAAAAAAAAAAACTCACACATTACAAGCTATTTTCGAGCTCTGCATGTATTTCCGGGTACTTTCAGTTAACCTTGACAGTATCTTGAAAATTCAGCCAATTCTCAGAAGTAGCCTCAAACATTCGAAACCCTTTGAAAGTTGATGAAAGTAAGTAGCCTTGAGCATTTCGGTAGCCTTGCAAGTCAGCCTGCCATGTATAATTCGAAGGGTTACCAAATAAACAAGGTTACTTTGAGGGTACTTAAAATATATGTTAACCCTTAAACGTAGACTCTTACTTTTAGCGGTAATTAAAAATAAGGGGAAAGTTCCATGTTTAATCCGAAGTTTCAATTGGTTCCTATTGGATCTGAACGGAACTGTGGATAAAGAATACCGATCACACGCGGGTCTGATTCAGACTCGGATCATTCTCTACTCTTCAATCAGAGCATCTAAATTATTGTGCTGCAGCAGCAAAAAGCCCAGTAAAAATGACTTATCATCGTGTTTATGTAGTTGTTTGAAAATATCACGAAAGTTGGATTGCCTGCATTGGCTAAAGCTGCTCAAAATGAGAAAGATGAGGATTTTTTCTTGAGAGATGCCATTATCTCGTTTCGGCTTCAAGTATCGCTTATATGCAGGATGACACACAAATCTACTTGTCCACCCAATATTCTAACTCCTGACATTCCAATCACGGGTCTCCTCTATTCTCAGTACCATCTCCTTCTGGATGTTACGATGAACCTCAAATTAAATCTTTCTTAAACTCAATGAGTAATTTCCAAGCTTAACCTGGTCCTGTCATATTGTTCTCTCTTTGTCATGTTGACAATAACCCCATTTTTCCCAGCCAATTGGCATGCTGCCTCATAGGGATAATTATGAATGATATCTCTAATTTTCTAACCAATTAACCATGTTGTAAAACTGCCTGCTTTTTCCTTGGAATATAGTGAAAATCCACAGGTTCCTCTTCTCCCGGACCACTGCTATGCTTTCTGCATGCTCTCATCCTATCGCACCTGATACCTGAAACCTACTACTTCCTGCTTCCCAACTCTCTCCTCTTCGAAACTCTGATACATGTACTGTATTGTTTTGCCTCTCTAAATAAACCGGATCCCAAAAATCTCCATCTGACAACAAACCGGTTCCTCGTAAACAGAACATTGATACAAAATCCTTCTGTTAACATTTAAATCCCTTTCGCTCTACTGCACCTCCTGATATTTCATCTTTAGCTGGCCCATATGTTCCTGCCTGCACCCTTCGATCATCACAGAAACAATCTCCTGTACAGACCCCCCACCTCTACGCTTCCTCTCGCCTTAAGCCTTTCTCTCTTGTAGCTCCCGTCCTCTGGAATTCTATCCCCTCTCTCTACGTCAATTAACCTTAATTAGCAGGTTTAACTTTACCCTTACATCATACCTATCTGTTAAACCAGCACAGTATATGGTACTATATATCTATATATGATATAATTCTACCCTTACATCCTACCTATCTGGTAACCGCCCAAAGATATGGTTATCTATATATCTATATATGATAAACTACCCTTAATCATCTTGTGAAGGTTCTCATTCCATCCAGGTCATGGTATATCTGTGTATTCAATTAGATCAAACTGGACTTGAAATGTAGTCTTGAATACGTTTCGTAGTCATCCGACTGACTTTCTCAATTCAGAATGACTTGTACAAGAAATCTGGTGGAATTATGTCCCTGGAAAATCCCAATAGCACTATCACAGCCAGGTGTTAAGGGTGGTGATTAGATTAGTGGCTAAAGAGGTTTGTTATAGGAAAAAGCCCCCAGAGTAAGGTGTTTAAAACGCATTGTGTAAATGCAGACGTGGTGTCGAAACCCCCCACACCTCTATTTAGGCTTGGTTTCTTTAATTTATACCAGGACCTGGATGAATGAGAACACCTTCACAAGCATATTTCTAATATTTGGGGATGAACCCTCAAACTTGTACGGCCAATTGAAAAGACAGCAAGGAAGTGGAAGACAGACTACAGAAACCACCGTGTGATTTAAACCTCCGATGCAGACAACAAAAGGCTCGTACCATGCAGTATACGTCTGGATTCCACGGTTAAAGGCAGCAGAGCCAACGATACTGCAAAAAGGCTCAAACCAGCTCCTAAGTGAAGGGTACGACAGACACATTTTACAGTCGCATGCTTAATGCACAACATAGTCAACTAGAACAGAACCTGGCCCCCTCACAGAACCTGGTCCATCTGGGAGGAAGAGTGATGGGGTCACCAAACAAGCAAGGCTTTCTCAGCCACTGTAATGGCAAAACAAAGCAACAGAACAAGTTCTCTATTTTGTTTTCATCCCAGAACAGCCCCAAAGGAACCAAACTACCTTGGAACAAAAGGAGGGAGTGTCACTTCATAAAACAAGGAGGATGGGTGAGAAACTTGTCTAACAGGACCCTGACCCCGCCAGAATGGAAGTCCTTGGTAAGGGGCTTGAATTTTGCCATCACCCTAAAGCCATCCCTGTGGTGGGATATATAGCAGCCACAGAAAGCCTCTATCCACAGTATAATAAGGATCACAGAGTGAGGCAGAAAACTAGCCTTAAGGTATCTGCAGCCTTAGCCAGTGCTAAAAAATCTTCATCACCGACCTACACAGGAAAGAAGAGCCTAAACCTCAAGGAAAGATCCAGTATCACCATTCTACCGGGCAGATATAAGGAAGATGCACAGGGTACTCAACACCTCAGACTACCATGATAAGGTGACCATGCTCCTGGACGCATAATACAAAACTATATGCGGCTTAAACAAGGGATCCCAACAGACGTTACAAGAAAAGAGTCATAGACTACTACAACAGCTTCAAAAGGATAAAGCCATTGACCGAGAAATGTATTCATCGACTCTACCTGTGAGGCACATCCATGCATAGATGGGATTTAGACTCCAAAGATACATAAGGAAGGGGCCCCCCTAAGACTATAGTCAGCAGAATCAATCTGCTAACATAAAGGTGGCCACAAATATCTAGCTAAAACATCTTAGGACCTTTGGGGGAAGTTCGAGCATCACATCAGAACTCTCAGGATTCACCTAACAAGATGAAGATATATAGTACGCGGTGTAGAAGAAACTATGGTGTTTCCTATGAGTGACTTCCTCTTCACTGATACCCACCAGGAGGATGTTTGGACATGGTGAGAAAACGGCTGGGCAAAGACAGACTCTTAACAGCAGAACTGATCTCAAACCCAGAAACAGGTGTAGGTCCTTGTTGGACTTGGCCTGAATACCACACTGATTTCAAAACAGGGAAAGTTCTATACGCAAAAACAGGGATTGCTATGGATCCTCCAGTTACCCTATTGTGGCCAACCTTTACATGGAGGAAGGTAGAAACACAGGCGCTTAAATACACTTTAAGGGCATAGCACCCAGCCACTGGTTCAGATATGTTGGATGACACCTGGGTTAAAAATCCCCCAGAAGGAAGTACAAGCTTCACAGAACACATTAATGCGGGTGGACCAAACATTAAAATTCACAAGGGAAGAGGTACAAAACAACAAACGGGGCTTTCTTGGACTGCTTGGTAGAAAGTTAAGGAAATGGTAAAACTGGAAGTAGAGGTTTACAGAAAACCAACACACCACAGATCAGTATTTGATGTTTGACTCCCACCACCCTTAGAAACAAGTGGGGTGTCATCAGAACCCTGCAACACAGAAAGAGAACATCCCCACTAGCACAGAGGCGAAGGCTAAAGAAAGAAACATCTCAGAGGAGCCTTAAAAAACTGGGAAGATCCAGACTGGGCTTTGTCAAAAGAAGTAGAAGGAAAGAAAAGAACACAAATACTCAACAGTGAAGGGAAAAGCAAGACAGGAGGAAGAACATGGCTCATCCCAGTAGCAGGTGTCTATGAGGAAATTAAGAAGAATTTTCAAAAAAACATCGTATCCCGTCTGCTTTAAACCGAAAACAAACACACTGAGGCAGCAATTGCGTCCATCCAAAAAGACCCCAATACAAAACACACAAGAAAAGCGACCTCCATATGCGTGCAGGCAGTGAAGATATGCCTTCTGATTTGTATGTGGGGGAGACCAAACAGCAACTGCATCACGTAATTATGGCCCAGCACAGAAGAGGCCATTCCTGGGTAGGACTCAGCCGTGTTCTGCCATCTTAGGATAAAGGACATACCTTGAAGAGTTGTTAATTGTTAACTACTGGCGAAGGAACGGGACTGGTTCAAGAGAGGTGTTAAGGAGGCATTTATGTGAAAAGTAAAAAGAAACCAAGGCCTAAATAGAGGTGGGGGGGTTCGACACCAACTGTCATGCCATGTACAATGCTGTTTTTTACAACATTACTCTGGGGCGTCCATCACACCTCTTAGCCATATCTAATCACACCCTTAACACCTGGCCGTGATATGCTAATTGGGATTTCTCCAGGGTACATAATTGCCACAGATTTTCTTTGTTACAAGTCTATGAATTGAGAAAGCCAGTCACGATGACTAGCGGAAACGTCCTTCAAGAACTACATTTTCAAGTCCAGTTGATCTAATTGAAAAAACAGATCTACCCTTCATCCTACCTATCTGGGAACCAGCACAAGTATATGGTATCTATCGATCTATATATGATAATCACCCTTCCATCCTACCTATCTGGAGAAACAGCACCAGTATATGATATTATAGATCCCTATATATGATAAATTTACCCTTACATTCCTACCTATCCGGTAACCAGCACAGTTTTGGTAAATATGTTATCTATATATCTAGAATGATAAATCTACCCTTACATCTACCTATCCGGTAACCAGCACAGTATATGGTTCTATATATCTATATATGATAAAATCTACACTTACATCCTACCTATCTGCGTAACCAGCACAGTATATGTATCTATATATCTATATATGATAAATATACCTTACATCCTCCTATCGGTAACCAGCCACAGTATATGATACTATGTATCGATATATGTAAATATACCTTTACATCATACCTATCCGGTAAAACCAGAACAGTATATGGATCTATATATCTATATATGATAATCTACCCTACATTACTACCTATCTGGTAACCAGCAACAGTATATTGGTATCTATATATCTATATATGATAAATCTACCCTTACATCCTACCTTCCGGAACCAGCACAGTATATGATATCTATATATCTATATATGATAAATCTATACCCTACATCCTACATATCTGGTAACAGAAACAGTACATTTACATGGATCTCTCACTTCCTTTATACCCTTTTCCTTTGTATCTGGTATTGTATATACTGCCTGCTTACTGTATATATGTACCCTCTTAATTAGATGAAGCTGAACAGGGCAGGGGCATTCATTTCATGATTTGTATTTTGTTATGTACAGCGCGAATCGCCCCAAGTAGCAATTATTAAATAAAAAACTTCCACACATATCTGGTGTATTCCATTAGATCAACTGACATAAAGTTTATTTTTGACGAACGTTGCTAGGGCCCGATCATCGTCCGAAACGGCAGGTTCGCACACATTCATGAAGCGTCACTGCGATCGCAACGTGTGTAGAACCTAAGTCAGTTGATCTAATTGAATACAAACAGGAGATACCATTGTCCTGGAGTGAATGAGAAACTCACAAGAAAACTATACACACATACATAAATTATTTGCAATTATCTCCCCTGGTTTTTTCTCTGACAAAAATCACAGCTTAGTTTTGATTGCAAGAAGTAAAAAACTATCAATGAAATTGGATAATTGGCAGCTATAACTACTTCAAAACAGCTTTGTGATGTTTAATTAGTCAAACGTTCAAGTGGGAATAAGCATTTTCTAGCAAGGAAAAGAGGGAACCACAATTGACAGGACCCAAGGTATTTAATTCAAACTATTTTTATGGAGTTAATGGCAAGAGTAACACTGGAGAATTGAGAATTTATATCCCACTTATATTTCTTTGTACGAGGTAAGTGTGTCAGGGTTTTTCTTAATAAAATTCTTATCGTTTAAAATGGTGTAACTAATGTTGTTTTAGCTTTCACAATGTTTCAATTTTAAGATCTGATTGGTTGGGGCTAAATTAGCACCATTATTAACGATAAGAACTTTTATTGAATCTCCCTGTAAGTTAATTATTGTTGATCTACAGTACTAGAGGAAGAAGTGGCTGTAAATGTTATTTTTTAGCTCTCAATATATGTTACAGGAATTATATAACCACACATCGCTATTGGACACACCAAACATGCAGACACCACGTGTGGACCACTTGCTCTCTATGCCTTAAACATGGTGATAGCCAGCCCTGAATGAATGTAATTTAATGATCGTATACTGTTGAAATCAATCATTGTAGGAATAGGCTGGTGAGACTGGTAATAACCACGTTTTTGAATTAAGTGTTTCGGTGGCTGCTCACCCATTTAAGAGCCTTTGGTACTCTGTCAGCTCAATGAAGGACTCACTTTGAAACACTGTTCTCACAATAAATAAAGGACTGTTTGTTATATATTGTCCTTGTACATGTGATGGGGGTACAAAGTTCTAAGTTAGGGTGTTTTAAGTGCGACTGTCCATTCATGCACAGACTGTTTGGGATGCATCGTTATCAATGAAGAACACGAATGAAGCACAATGCGTCCTATGGCAATCTATGAACCGTTTTCGGTGGCGTACTGTGGACTTTAAAATAAAACCATCTTGTAATTTGACAACTCTACAGAATGTTATAAGCGTCATTCCAGCACAGACCCACAAACATAGTATAAACAAGGATCTCTGCTGATATAGCGAGGGCCTGGGACTACTTGTACCTACACAAGGGTAGGCAGAAGTAGACTTTATGTGACTGATTACTAAAGGCCTTGACAACTTTACCCAGAAATTATAATAGAGCCAGAAATCGAAATATCATTAATGGAATCAACAGAGAGAGATGAAAAAAAAATAGATTACAGATTTGCTTCCCGCCATTTTCATTTTAAGAAATAAGACAATAAGCTCTTCATTTAACAAGAAGGGCCCAAAAAAAAAAAATCTATTGAAGGACGAAATAATGAATTTAAGTTCCACCACAGAATAAAGGTAATCAATGATGGGACTTCTATTATCAAGTATAAGAGCCCAACTTGCCTTTGAAACCGTGTCCAGTGCTTGCCAACTAAAGTCATGAAAGTCAAGCAGGCCATAGTGGCTAACTTGGTGAAAATGGGTTGTGTTATTTCACCTGCATGATGGGAATCCCCTTGATAAACATATAAAAGTAGTTAAGACTCTGGGTATGCATAGTGACGTGAATTAGATGGACATCACCAATAAATGAAGCAAGTTAGGAAGCGTTTAGGCTTGAGCACACTTCTCATAGGCAAAAAAAAGTAGAGAGACTTGCAACCGGAAATATGGAATTAACCAGGAAGTCTCTCCGACTTTAGTGGCATACAGGAGCTCTAGCCTTTTTATAATCAGTTTTCTGATGAAATAACGCCCTGTTAAAAGGTAAAACCATACAAGGATATCTGTAATTAAAAAGGTATGTACAGAAATGAAATACTGTACTCTATCTGGACACTGCATTAATATCCTCTCAACTGAAATCTGGATAGCAACAGGGGGAAATTTCAACAAAAATGTCACAATGGTAACCTAAATATTGAAACAACCCCATTTTTAACACGATTTGCATTCACAACAGCATTGTGCAGTTTTGGCAGTCCAATAAGGATCCAGTACAAGGTCGGCAGTAGTTAAACTACCACGCAGAAAGAAAGCCATTTGACAGTATTGCGGTTTCTTATTGATGGGTTTGAAAGCGTTAGTTATAATGATATGCTTTATTTTTTTTTTTCGTCTCTGTTTTTATCAGCGCAGGCCTGCACCTTGTCTCTGTTTATATCAGCACCGGCCCATACCTTGTCTCTGTTTTTATCAGCGAAGGCCTGCACCTTGTCTCTGTTTATATCAGCGCAGGCCCGCATCTTGTCTCTGTTTATATCAGCGCAGGTCCACACCTTGTCTCTGTTTATATCAGCGCAGGACTGCACCTTGTCTCTGTTTAAATCAACGCAGGCCCGCATCTTGTCTCTGTTTATATCAGCGCCGGACCGCACCTTGTCTCTGTTTGTATCAGCGCAGGCCTGGATCTTGTCTCTGTTTATATCAGCGCCGGCCCGCACCTTGTCTCTGTTTATATCGGCGCAGGCCCACACCTTGTCTCTTTTTATATCAGCGCAGGCCCGTACTTTGTCTCTGTTTATATCAGTGCCGGCCCATACCTTGTCTCTGTTTTTATGAGTGCAGGCCCGCATCTTGTCTCTGTTTATATCAGTGCAGGCCTGCACCTTGTCTCTGTTTATATCAGCGCAGGCCCCATCTTGTCTCTGTTTATATCAGCGCAGGCCTGCATCTTGTCTTTGTTTATATCAGCGCAGGCCCGCATCTTGTCTCTGTTTATATCAGCACCGGCCCGTGCCTTGTCTCTGTTTATATCAGCGCAGGTCCGCACCTTGTCTATGTTTATATCAGCGCAGGCCCGCACCTTGTCTCTGTTTATATCAGCACAGGCCTGCACCTTGTCTCTGTTTATATCAGCGCAGGCCCGCATCTTGTCTCTGTTTATATCAGCGCAGGCCTGCACCTTGTCCCTGTTTATATCAGCGCAAGCCCGCATCTTGTCTCTGTTTATATCAGCGCAGGCCTGCATCTTGTCTCTGTTTATATCAGCGCAGGCCCGCATCTTGTCTCTGTTTATATCAGCGCCAGCCTGCACCTTGTCTCTGTTTACATCAGCGTAGGCCTACACCTTGCCTCTGTTTATATCAGCACTGGCCCAAACCTTGTCTCTGGTTTTTTTTCCCTATGAAGCTTGAGCTCCTGTATACTCAGTCAAGTGATTACAATAATGGTTTGAAAACCAGATTTCATGGCAGATTTAACAGCTGGAGAAAGGAAAAGGGATTCCGATATATTGGGGACAGACCGCAAAATATAAGGAACGGAGCTATTTGTTAGCAAAGGATCTCTCCATCTTATAAGCAGAGGTATTAAAGGAGAACTTATTTAATTACAAACATTTACTCTACCTAATAAGAGTCAATGATCCAGCAGCCTGTTGTCTCTTTCTTCTTGTAATTAAGTAAATAAACATCAACCTTAGCTGGATCTCTGCCTTGTGGCCAGTTCCAGCATAATATGGTTTATTTATACTTTAATCTGGTTTCTAGCTCTGGTTCACAGCTTTTTACATTTTAATTTTACAGTTTTGGTTGAAGACGAAATAAAAAATTATAATAATGAAAACTATTATTTACATCACAAAGGGTACACATCTAACAATGCACAAATCTAGCAATGCACACACCTAGCAATGTACACATCAATGCATGCACCTACCAATGCACACACCTAACAATGTACACATCAATGCATGCACCTACCAATGCACACACCTACATAAATATGAAACTATAGAATCTATATATCTATAATTTAGCTTCACTTTTTAGATTTAGATACCAAATCCGAAACCTAGTTTAAACATTAAAAAAAAAAAAAAAAAATATTTGCATAAAAAGATCCAAACATATCCGGGGTTATTCAATAAAAGTTCTTATCTTTAAAATTGGTGAATATTTTGCCCCAACCTAAATTTCTTAAAGGATATGTACACTGGAATTTTTTATATTGCCCATTACTGGAAACTATTTCAAGGGAAGTCCAGATTTCATTTGAGATTTTATATGGGACTAGGTAAAAACCGGAACAGTCGCCGGAACCGGAACAGAAAATGAACAGCGCCACCTATCGTAAGACATTAAAATTACACCACTTTATTATAGATGCAGGAATAAGGTTTTACACCCTTTTAGATCTGTTTGGCCGCAGGAAGAAGGGTCTGGATACTTTTGGCTTTGTTCTGGCTGCCGGAACGGGGGTCTGGAAGCTTTTGGCTCTGATCTGGCCGCCGGAATGGGGGTCTGGGTGCTTTTGGTTCTGTTCTGGCCGCCGGAACAGGGGTCTGGATGCTTTTGGCTCTGTTCTGGCCACCGGAACGGGGGTCTGGATGGTTTTGGCTCTGTTCTGGCCGCCGGAACGGGGGTCTGGACCCATTTCGCTTTGTTCTGGCTGCCGGAACAGGAATCTGGACCCCTTTGGCTTTGTTCTGGCCGCCGGAACGGGGGTCTGGATGGTTTTGGCTATGTTCTGGCTGCCAGAAGGGGGGTCCGGACCCCTTTGGTTCTGTTCTGGCTGCCGGAACGGGGGTCTGGACCCCTTTGGCTCTGTTCTGGCTGCCGGAACGGGGGTCTGGACCCCTTTGGCTCTGTT